>JABASC010001064.1:0-27703 GCA_019776185.1 Plutomurus gul | reverse complement strand
TGAACTTTCCTTCTCCTCTCCGTGTCTGAGCCTACACATTATATATGAATAATATTTATGGCTCTTTCTATCTTTCGTTCTATCTCTGTATCCTTTCCTTCCACCACACAATTTGCACACTGTATTTCTGTGTGTACAGATGAATGTGTCCCGCGTCCACTCAACTCAACATGCCTTCCTTTTGACTTGCATCCTCGTTGTCCAAAGTCCAGTAGACTTTATTTCATTGAGGAATGTTATGCGTTATGTTATTACGTGGTTAAGACATTTACAACCATTTTACTTCACTTTAATAGACATATGAATAATGTATATACCCTTATATTTCTTGTGTGACATGAAGTGCCCATGAATTGTTCAAGACGTCTTATTGTTAGTAGACAACAGTATTTACTTATTTAAATTTAAACGCATTTTCTACGTTGAATTTTCTACAATGTAACCTGTGTGCTAAAATGTAAAATCGATAGAAATGACGTCTTTTTTTAAACACAGAGGCGGGAAATGATATTTATTGTAGTAATAAATTGTTTAATGAATCATTACTACTAACTATGGACAAATCTAATAACATTTTACTTCGCCCTACTTAACTCTAAGTTAAAAGACACAAGTTGTAACTCATAAACGTTTAGAGGAAGCCAATTAACGTATTGAGAAATTGAGAATTGAGGCTGCATTAAACCAGGGTTTCGTAAATACTGTGATTTGTGATTAAATGTGTTGGGGTTAATTGGTAGTCCCTATCCCCTATAACATAGATCACATTAATCACACCAAGCGTTTAAAACATTTGATCACAGTAATTAATCCCAGTGTGATATTCACGTCTGAAAACCGTGCATGAAACCTTAATTTGGACATTACGAGTTAGATCAGGGAAATAATCCCACTAATTCCTGCCGGAGCCTTTCTGCTCCTTATTATCAGAGTTAGGGAAATGTTTTTTTCTCTTGTGTGAATCACGAAAATGTGCTCTGTAGGTTCTCTGTAATGCTCAAACATAACCAGTATTACACACAGGAGAAAGAAGAAGCTCACTTAGTGTTAACCTTTGAACTATTAAATGTAATCAATAGTAATGGGGTACACATGTCACGTAGTAAGCAACTGTATCGGATTATTGCTCTATTTCTGCTGTGAACACGGTCGGGCAGCCTGTACAGTTATTCCCTGGAGAAAAAGCAAACTCTCTACCTCTTCAGCCCAAAGTCCAGTCAAGTGGACTTGACAAAACATAAAAGCACGCAGTGTTTATTAAATTTCTTCTTCAGTCCAGCGGAGCTGTCCCGAGATTCGTGTCTGTGTTCAATCCTCACTTCTTCTCAATTCAATTGAATACAAGTTCATCCAATATTTGTACAATATCCACCAGGTTAATAAGCTGCTGTATTCTAAAATGCATTCAGCAGAAGGAAACGAGACAGTTCCAAACAGGGTTTCGGCTGTGCGTAATTAATTACTGTGATTAAATGTTGGATTACAGAGACGTGTGGTTATAAGGGATAGGAAGGAACTACCATTTAATCACAAATCACAATATTTAATCCCACTATGATGGGTTTTTATCTGAAAATTGTGTTTTACGAAACCCTGGTTCCAAAAAGCAACCAGTCATTTTAATGGTTTCCAATTTACTTCAAACTAATGTTACAGAAGAAGGAGAAGACAGTGTGGGAAAGTAGTAATAATGATACATGATAATGATATATTGGTAGAGAATATCGCGTGCGGTACACCCATAAAATTACCCACCTAAAATTGCACTAACTTTTTCCACCGCGCATTTAAAATATGAAGACTAATGGTTAAACGACGTTTTTTTTTTCTATTTTCTTTACAGGAACATCGCCCTACCTTGAGCATTAGTTAAGAAAGGGATCGGCAAAGCGAATTTTCTGAAGAAGCAATCCATTTTGGTGTCAGTTGATCTCAGGGCTCTCTGGTTTCTGGTTTGGTGGGGTTGGCGCCGGTGCTAGCACTTTACGTGCTCGTGTACGGATTTGTTGCAGTTGTTCGACTCACCAGCATCAGCAGTAGCAGTGCACAAAAGTCAAGCCTAGCCAATTCACGGCTACTCTACCGACTGTGAGAGAGAGCGGACCAGTCGTTGGCATAGTAGTATCAGTGACGACAAACCGCCTACACACAACAACAGAATGAAAACACTGTCGTATACAAAATAACAGTACAACAAGTATACATGCTAAACATAGGCTACTAACAGTGGTGTGTGTGCTACACTCTTGGCAAAATTAGTGGATCAGTAGAGATCGGCTCCCGTTTTGTTGATCGGATTGTATTTGGTGGTGGGGACGAGAGAAAGAGAGACGGAGAAAGTGAGGACACAAGTGCAGTCGACTCACAAACGTACGGCACACACAACACAGAAGAAGGAGTGACGCGATTCTCCCACAAACTCTGAAATTGTTCAAAGGAAATAAGAGCAGAGCAAGTGCAGAAGCAGTTGCTGAGAGAAAGCCGAGTTTCGTGGTAGTCCCACTAAAAGTCTGATAAATATACGAACGAACGAACGGGAACTGAAGCAAAGAGAGGAAACAGCGGACAAGAAGGAAAGTGAAGCGAATTGAGAGAAACTCTGCTAAGGCGCGTAGGCAATTCAACTACGGACTACCACTGCTCCCAACACACACAACACTGTGGAATAGGGAAAGTTTTTCCAAAGGAAGCCACTGGCAGCATTTCCACTCTCTCTCTTCCATTAGAGTGGAGCAACGGAGTGAGAGTGTACAGTCCGTGTGCTAGTCAAGTGGTCTTTCTATACTAAAATACTGTACTCTCCGCAGTTTGCACTACGACGGTCCATTCGCCTATCCACACACACACACACACAGTGACTTTCTCCACAGTGTAGCGAGTAGAGAGTGAGCTCTGCCCATTTCTGGCACACTAGAGTGTCAGCAGTCCTGCGAGGCTGCAACTATAATTCAACCATCTCGATTTCTTTGAGGAGTGGCATTGAAAATAAATTTTGGACACCATGGCGTTCGCAGGATTCAGGAAACAAATCAACAAAGCCAACCAGGTATGCTTATAAAACATACGTATAATAAATACGCACTTGTACAGCATGATAGATTTATATATAGCAGTTCTATGTGTGCACGCGTACAAATATTTCTATTTATATATAAACTATACTACAACAATCAAAACATGGTGTGGATTTTCTGCTCCGTTAGAATTGAACAAAACAGGCATTAACCTGATTACCGTGCACTTCCATAAGAATACGGCACAGAGTCTGCCCCCAGTGGAATTCAATTGACTCACTGACTGTTATATTTCACTGTTCTCATTCATTCATTCATTCACTCATTTCATTATTCACTGAATCCGATGGTTGCAACAAACTTTCCCTTCCCTGCCCCACTCACCACTACTGACTGTGTGTAAATGTGTGTGTGTTGCCACTTTCTCTTAGCTTTCCCCTCTCATTCTTACATAATGTTTTCCTTTTTCTCAATTTATGTTGCTTTCTGTTGTCTTGTCTCTTCCCGAACTCTCCCATCAAATATTCAACACTCGTACTATACTATAGACATGTACATAGTATAGGGTGCTCCCACATAGTACAAAGTGAGTTTTTTACGTTGAACAGCAACAGCAAGGAATTGTCTAGTGGACTGAAAAGTACTCGATCCATCTTGTTATTTTACGAGGACACACTCTTACTACTGTTGCAATGTACATGACTTGACTGTGTACTGAACATGACCGAAAATAAATACTCAACGCGAACAAACATTAACTAGTATCTCCGACTTTTCCTTTCATGTAATCATAATGGGAACGAGAAGTCGAGTTGACATGACTTGGATACAGAAAGGAAAACGCAACGATCGCCTTGCTTTTGTATTGCTGCTAAGCGTTTTCCTATCAATTTGTTCAATTAGTTTGAAAACAGAAAAGGCAGGCAATCTCATTAATAGACTTGTCTTTCCACTAGTAGCACTCATTTACTCTTGTAATCGTTATAATGATTATTACAGACAAAAAAAACGTGTACTAAATAGTATTTCCTAAGCACACGCCCTAATTCAAGAGTAGAGTTTGGCTGCACACTGATGCCATGTGTTTTCCTAATGCAAAATCCCTATAGTAGATATTCTGTGGAAAGGAAATCAGAATTTCCAGTGGTAATGCATACTAAAAGTGTGGGTTTCGGTTTGAGCGCTAATCACAAAAGCGATTAGCGCATGTTTATGAAGATGAAAAGAGTATTATGGCAATAAGCCATTTGGTTTTAGAGTTTAGAAAGCGATAGCGGTCGTACATAGACACTGTAATAGCCAGTGAAATACAGATAGGCATGTTTCTGGTGCTAAAAGGTATAAAGTAATCCAGTATGTCAAGTGAAGAAAAGAAAATGAAGAAAGACGCGAAGGCGTAAGTGAATTTTGACGTTTTAGCTTCGGATAACAGTAAAATACGAGGCAAGATGGACTTATAAAGATGTTATAGTATTCAGGCGTTGGGAAAAAAAGTTTTTTTCTGCTAGTAGGCCGTATCACAGTCACACCACCACCACCACCACCACCCACCATCACCACCGCACCAGATCGAGAGAAAGAATGTGTTTGTGTACGGAAGGACACCAGAGAGCTGTTTGCTCAGCAAAACGAGCGAATTGCCTCTCAATTCTCAATCTTATTGAAGGGAGAGAAAGAGAATGGCACACAAATGTAGAATTGGATCGAAGAGAGGAAGATGTGAAATTTCAATACCGTGTTATCGAATGTCATCCCAAGAATGTGTGTATCTATGATCGTTCTGTATATCCAGCATCCTTGAGTAAGAAGGCACGGGCTACACTAAAACATATGTAGAAAGAGTTTGAAAGGGAATTGGAATGATGTGATGTTGGATTGCTCTCTTTGGTTGATTGAGTCAACCAGGAGAAAGGGAGAAGCAGCAGAGAGAAACACAGTTTATTTTCCTGTCCTTCTTCTGAATTGGCATGTCTGTTGTACACACGAACGGGAAGCAGTTGTGTGTACCTATTGTCGGAAAGCACGTAGACCATGCACCTACTGCTAAGCAAACGAGGAAATAGTACAGAGCAGAAAATAAATGCACTAATGAAGTTAGGGTTTCGGCTGTGATTATCACAATGGGATTAACTACTGTGATCAAATGTTTTTTAAACGATTGGTTAAATTACAGTGATCAAATGTTTGATCCCAGAAACGCTCGGTGTGATTAATGTGATAGGGAACATTTTATCACAGTATTTAATCCCACTGTGATGGGATTTTAAATAGCTGAAAAAATTGGATTTACGAAACCCTGGCTGAAACTACTATAATAGAATACTAGTACTTACACTACGGATTGTAAGAGTAATGAGAGGGAAAGCGGAGAAAGAGAGAAAGTAGATTAAAGTGAAACTGAAGGATTTCCATTTTCACTATAGGACTGTATAGAGTGTGGAGAAAGGGAATAGAGAAAGAGGCTTGAATCAAATCTGATCACAAGTAACTCTCGTCTTTTACTTGCCAATGCCATCATTACTGTCTCAGTAATGTTTTGCCTCTACTTACTTACGTAAGCCGTCTCTAGAGCTTTAATGTAAAAAACAACGAGTGTGAGAGTGTGTGCTCTGTTTCTGTGGCCGACCCCTTTCTCTTCTTATTGATTATGCTTACTGATAAGATAATCTAGTTACTAGTCTGTGTTCCTGCCCTTTAGTATGTATTCAAGAATTTTATTATAAGGCTAAAGACCAGTGTGACCACTCACTTCAGCTAAGTAGAGATCTTGCAAACAAACGAAAAAAACTAAGTGTGCTGTTGTAATAAGTGCCACATAGTTTTTTTAACCTTGGAACACGTGGCATTATACCAAAGGTTAGCCTTGTTATGGTTACACGTGATAGATATTTCTCCCTGTAATTAGCTATTACATAGGTTGTGTTTACGTCTTGTGGAGTTTGCGAATGGTTGGTAGAGCTAGGGTAATCTTATCTTATGCATAATTTATTATTAGGTTAAAAAAGATCCGGGTCTTTTGGACCCGGTGAAATAAGTTGGACCAGGCGTCAGGCGTGTTTCCAGAAAAGATATTTCATGGGAGCATGGGGGCACCGGATCCTTCCTATGTTATTTTTTTGATTTGGGAGGCATAGGCTGAATACACCCCTGTGATGGACCCTCTCTACCTATTAATAATTATTTACTAGAGCCAGAGTTATTACAGCTTCTTAAAGTTAATGAAAGTCCAGTAGACATCATTCTTAGGTTATTGTTGCAAGATTCACTAAGAATGGCTGGTTGATTGGAAAGCAGCAATTTCTCGTGAACAACCAAAGCAGCCAGTAATCCCCTACGCAGAAATCTAGTTGCCAATCCTATTCCCATTATCTTGCAATGAATATTTGATGGAAGAAAATTGAAAGAAGGGAAGAGGTGAAAGTATAAGGAAGGAAATTGTCCTGAAAACCTCTAAATAATCAATGATGTGAAGTTAGAATAGAAATTATATAATTCCGTAGACCGGTAACAATCGATAGTAAAAGCACAAGAAGAGAGAACTACTACCTGACTCAACGGAAATGATGCGAAAGGAAGGAAACGAGTAGTTACAGTCAAAAAGGAAACAGATTGAAAGATGTGCTTCGTGTGTAGTCGACATTTGTTTGTGTAGACTTATTATTGTTAGGTCTATACACAGAAAAGTCAGAAGAACAGGATGCTGGATGTTGTTTAACCATGAATTCTTCAGCTAATCTACAAAAGACACATCGGTTTCCGTTTTCTTTCTTAATGACTAACAAAGGCTATAAATAAAACAGATTTGCAAAGAAAACGAAATCGGTTTTAATAGAATATATATGGAATGGTATTGCAATTGCACACTAAAAAATTTGAAAATGTACGTGAAAAATTAAAATTAGTATCTTAAGAAGCTTTGTAAAATAATTTATAATTCTCTTAATTTTTGAAGCCAAGAATTTTTTGAGAGAGAATTTCGCGAAAACGTCAAAAGTGGTGTTTGAAGCGCTAAATTCTGCAAATAAGCATTCATTTGGCCAAAAACCCAAGAAAAGGCAAAGATTTTCCAAAATTTTCAATTTCTGGACGTTCAGCCCAATGTCATTCAATCAGCAATTGTGTCAATAGATCAGCCCACGCCTTTTTTGAAATCTGCTAGTTTGGGCGGGCACAGTATCATTTAAGAGTGGAAGGATAAAGATGGCAAAAGAGGGAGGTGTAAATTAGCACGAGTAAGATGAGTAAGCCCCTCCATGCCCCTGGTGAACCAAATATCCAACCTGGATACGCCACTGGTCGTAACACTCACAAATTCCCTGTTTATAGTGATATGTATGTACATTTTATATTGTATTAAGAGCAATTATGCATAATTATATAAGAATAACTGAATAATAGCAAATATCGAAAAATTACATGTTAAAAGAATTTTTGCAAACGAGTATCACAATACAAACTTCCAGAATGTTTACGTAAAACCGAATGAAGTTTGTTGTGTCATGTTGCATCCTTTCCTTAGGTAGTGGCTAACACACCAGAGTATTATATTTCCTAGCAAATTTAATGAGACTAATAAGTTGCCATCATTAGACACAGAGCTATATACCACATGCACAGTAAATGCGGGGAGTGAACGTATATTGTTCAGTTGACGTGATTGGTCGTTTGTTCAGTTCTAATTTAATGGGAGCAATAGAAATGGCTTTTTTGTCAGTGTGTACTCCAACAACCGGATAGCGCTTCGTAGTAGTACACTAATAAAGACGATTATAGGGCCAGAAAGGAAAATGTGATTCTCATCTGGGAGAAAGTAATGTGATCGGTCTTGTCTGCTGCTGCCACGATACATTCCATTCAGGGTTTCCTAAATCACACTTTTCCACTAAAATCCAATCACACTGGGAAAATGTGGAGATTATTACAAAAAATGCAATTGGAAAAGATATTAAATCCCATTTATCACATTAATTAATCCCAATATGATAATCACACCCGAAACCCTGCCTTTACTTACAGGTTGTACGCGTCCTGTAAGTACAAGTCTCGGAAAGGGTGATAGATAAGGAGCCAGTAGTGGTGGGTGCTTTGTTGTATGGTTTTGATGCTGATAGTGTGCGATCTGTGGTGTCGTGTTGGCTGCTGCCGCCGCCCTTGCTTCTCTGTATTCTGGTGGTGGAGCTACTGCAACTGAATTGAATAAGTGTTGTACGTAGGCATAGGCGGCACACCAAACACAAAAGTCTATATGCAGTGAAAGAATATACATTCTTTCACTTTATATTATGGTGCCGTGGGACAATTCTTGATGTATAGATGCTCTGCCTCAGATACACACACAAACACACACCGTGCAAGCACGGAGCTGTTAGGCCTATGTCAACTACATATTACAAATAGTAAAAGAAAGTTTAGTCCATGTCAAGAAGAAGGAAGAAAAGTTAGCATGAGGAAAGAAGAATGAGAGGGAGACGCAAACCAACACAAAAGCAGTCCTCAGCATAGCAGCATGCATAAGAAACTTTCTCTTGCTATAGTTTGGAGCCTTTATCTCAATCCCTTTATGGAGATTCTGTAAAGTCAAGGACTAGATTTTTCCACATCAAAATCACTACTTACTTTGAGCGTTAGGAATTCCAATTGTCAAATAAAGATTTCATTTTAGTAGAGAGTAATAAGTACTTTCTATAATATTTAAGTAGTAAGAGTGCGAATTGATCAGGTATGTATACTTGGGGAAATATGGGGTCACATACCCCATTAGAAACGTTCTTGAAATTCTTATTTTTAGAGTAAGAGAAAGTAGATCGATGTGGTTTACCTTTTAAGGTGACAACCCACTGACCAACCAATAAATATTGAAATGCATGCCACAGACAGATGCTGTTTGACTGAAATGAAATCAGGAGACAGCACACAATTCTATTTTAGCGTACAAGCACATATAGTTTCCTGAATTCGGACTACGAGGTTACTTACGTACATACTATAGTAGATTACCACAACAAACCAACCACCACCACCAACAGATGATTAACAGAGTGTTTCCATAGCTTAAAGGATCACTCACTCACTCTCACATTGTACACAGTAGCAGAGTTCGATTTTAGGAAATGCACGAGTTAAAGTTAGTCATTGTTATGTATGTTGCTTGCTGTGCTGCTTGGGAGGAGGACGGGTTCATTTCATTCTCTGTCATGTTAGCTACATATACATAAAGTATATAGGTATATGTGCTACACATATGTAATACTTATATGAATATACGTACACAGAGAGTTAACTCGTATGCACAGTGGTTCATAATAGTTGTAACATGGAAACCAGAAGTATTGAGTTGAGTTGACCCAGATTCGTTGCCGCCTTCGGATCGATATGTTCCACAGCAACGGGCCCTCTGCTCTCACTCTCCCAAAGACTGGAAGACGAATACACATTATATGCATATAGGATCTACACACAGCCAAGTTATATATATAGATATAGATATAGATATATATATAGACGGTAAGAGACTTGTGAGAGTCTTCAGAACATGAGAATTCGAGAATGTAGTAGCTACTTACTATATAGGAAGTAGACCAGGGTTTCGGGTGTGATTATTACAGTGGGATTAATTACTGTGACGCTTGGTGTGATTAATGTTAGTTATAAGAGATAGGGACTACCAAGTAATCCCATCACAGTATTTAATGGGGTTTTAGCTTTAAAAAATTGTGATTTACGAAACCCTGTTGAAGAGAAGACTCTGTGTCTCTCGAGTACTCGTCTCATCAACAGACAATCCTCCCTCATTGGTTCTTTCTATCTCTCCGTCTCCGTGTGTGCTGTCGTAGTGGCAACCTACTACTTGGCTTTTCCTTATTGCACACATATCCCTTTTCTCTCTCTCTATCTGGTTTCCTCAATGCTGCGAACTGATATTTTGCCTATTGCTCTTTCTGCTGTTCCAATGCAAACATTAAACACTTTTGGAAACAAATAGAGTGAGTGTGGACTTGGCTTTAGTGATGGTGAAAGCCATCACATCAACATCACATGAGTGCATGCATACCTGCACACATAAACTTTCTCCTACTCTTATATATATACTTACTTACTTATTCCATAACTAATGCTTACTTAAGTCCCATCGGATTGTTATTTATTTTCCCCATAAGTGAATCGTGAGATGGAAGTCGTATGTTTTCAAGAGACTAGATGAGTATGTTTTTTGCATGTAGTACCTACTTAGGGTTAGAAAGTAGTTATTTTTGGTCTGTCTGCAGATGTGATGCAATAATAATATTCTAATGCCTTTGCCCACAGTACATGACCGAGAAGATTGGCGGAGCGGAAGGAACAAAGTTGGATGATGAGTTCATGGAAATGGAGAAGGTACGTTCGTCGATTCGATTTCACTCTCTGAATTCAAATTGGAAAGTAAATGAACAGAAATGGCATTGATATTGAGATTTAGAGTGGTAGAGAGAAAGTGGGTAGATGTTATGTCACATCACTTTATTGCAACAACTTGAAAAAAGAATGCGTCGTCCTCGTCGTCTCCCATAGTTGAGTTCTGTGTTGGACAGAAGGAATTTTGTAGGCTGAAGGGAACGGTGGTGGCTTTGGTCTACTATTAAATATTGTTAGCCATACTCCGTGGTGTGTTGACAGAAAATAGTATTATACAAGAACGAACGTCTTGTATGTTGTTGGAATTATTATAATGAATTCCCCTGTGAGCCTGAATGTATTGGATAACTGTAAGGTATTGGAATTGTATTGAGATGGCCGTGAATGTCAATTGCCACTTGGTAATGGAAACGGAATTAGTAAGCGGGCGAGTGTTTGCATTCTAGCTAGATAGTGTAGGGGGCAAGCAGGGTTTCGGGTGTGATTATCACAGTGGGATTAATTAATGTGATCAAATGTTTTTAAACGTTTGACCAGTTACATGTTATAAGAGATAGGGACTACCAATTAATCCCATCACATTTAATCACAGTATTTAATCCCATTGTGATGGGGTTTTAGCCGAAAAAGTAGGATTTACGAAACCGTTGAGGCAAGTGTTGAGCGCGCTGAAAGTTAGCAGCGTGGAAACGACATTGACGTGATGGCGATGTGATGTGACAAGACATGATGAGAATACGAATGCGAATTAACGTGGAAAAATACCTAATGATCAATATTGGTTTCCCCTTTTCTGTACTGTTTTTGTTCGGTTTTCCTCGGGCCGTGTATTCTGTTGGTGCTGTGGTCTGTTTGCATTTGATATGGGATCACCTCTTGTGTCTGTCTTTTCGATTGGCAATGTTCACCAACCACAGAGAACGGATATCACGTATGAGCTGGTGGACGAGTTGCAATTGAAAACGAAGGAATATCTGCAGCCAAATCCTACGGCTCGGGCGAAAATGGCGGCTGTAAAAGGAATTTCAAAGTTGAGCGGTCAGGCAAAGGCGTCAACGTATCCACAACCGGAAGGGGTTCTTGGAGAATGTATGACAACGTATGGTCGAAGATTAGGTGAAGATAGTGTCTTCGGTGAGTCGTTTCAGTTCACCCGTTGATCAAATTTAATTGGTTGATGATAATCCCCGCTAAATTTTGAAAGGGATGAATATTTGGTAAAGGTGTTTGTTTTACAGCAACGGCTCTGATAGAGACAGGTGAAAGTTTAAAACAAATGGCTGATAACAAGTACTCGTTGGATGATAATGTGAAGCAGAATTTCCTGGAGCCACTTCATCATCTGCAAACGAAAGATCTGAAAGAAGTCATGGTAAGTGAAAAAATGAAAGCCCGCTAAATGTGAATCCACCACTTCAGATGGCGCGCACGTAAAACAAACAAAGCAAAGTTGCTGACCTTGAGCTACTCTGAGATTAAATAATTCATTAGAGTGAAATTAATTTATGTCTGTCTTTTTTTCAGCATCATCGGAAGAAGTTACAAGGGCGTCGTCTAGATTTCGACTGTAAGAAAAGGAAGCAAGCCAAAGGTACGGGTAAGCTCAAAATCCAACAATGATTGACAATTTCTAAGTTTTAATTGAAACTGATGGCATCATGTAAAGTGAGAAAAAGAGAAACGGTTGTTGGATCGGTTCATTTCCGATTTCCCAATCGGGATTCTCGGAAACTGTCACTGTCTGCCTGGCTAAAGTGAAACCCATTTATTATCACCTAAACTAGTTCAATTTTTTCACGCACTCTAAATGTAGTTTGAGTCTTCAATTAAATTCATTGTTGTTTTCCGTGCTCGTTTTGGAAAAGCATGAACATATGAATGGACTGAAGAAGCTATATTGAAGTTTTAAATTTTTTTGCAATTACTTTATACTTTTCGTTTCTTCAGCTGTCTCAAGAACTTTCTAGGATTAATTAAAAGTCAAATTATGTAATAGTTCTTTTAAAAAAATTATGTTAAAAGTGTTGTGCAGTATTCATCGTCAGTAGTATGCCACAACATACGTTTCGGTATCTTATTTCACTAATCGAGGTCGCTGTGATGTCTAAAATATAGTAACACCTACTACTGGTGGAAGCCCATTTGGAAGTCCTGCCCGCTTTCCCGGCAGACAAGCTGCGGGTAGTGGCAATGGCAAGAAAAATATAAGCAATCTTTTGTTGTTCAACCTACCTAAATACTTATTAACCTAATTCAAAAAAACTCCAAAATGTTACACAAAATGTTTGTCTGTCATTGTCGATATTCGTAATACCATACACAAATATATGGAGAAAGTCAGTTCTTGTCATTTTCACTCTGACTTTCACCCTTACGTATGTATGTACTGATTTAGCGGTACATTGTAATGTGCTCCCTGAAAATACCTGTGAAAAAGTATTGTCTACGTATTTCCCCATAATATTTCGTACAAAGCCTAAATATCGAAAGCCTTAAGTGCTTTTTATTTCAAATCAAAATTTATTCTCTGAATCTAAACAGAAGAAATATTTTTTACCGTTTAAACACGATACAATAATTGTTTCCTACAATACTTCTAACAATAATACTTATATTAAACAGTCGATTTACATTTAATATGAATTGAATAATTTAAATGCTAACAAATTGGACAAGTGAGCAAGAAAGTTCTGAAATTTGATCGTTGCTTTCGTTATTTTCGTAGTGTATAATTTTTATGTATTAGTTAATTGTGTCTTGCAAATTAATCACATTTACAATCAAAAACATTATTTATTATACTTAATTGATAGAATCGTTCGTTTTTTTGTTTTTCTTGTATCGTTTGCTTGGTTGATGCCAATTGATGTATAAATGCATTGATTTGGTCCGCAACTCGTTACCATTGCACCTTGGACCCTTGTACAACTTGATTTCATTCGTCTGCTGGCACCCCACGTTGCTTCTGCCTCTTCACGATCAATTTGTCGTGACCTGATGAATAGGATCTCACATTACAGATGACGAGATAAAGCTGGCAGAGGACAAATTCGCGGAAAGTCTTCATCTTGCTCAGATGGGAATGTATAATCTCTTAGAAAATGACGTAAGTGTATTGTTTTCCTCCACAACACAGCACTCGGATGTACTGAATCTATTTTCTTAAGAGCTTCCTTTAATTTATTGTATTCTCTCTCTTATTACAGATTGAGCAGGTGTCTCAGTTGGCAACATTTGCCGAATGTCTCTTGGACTATCACAAACAATGTACGGAGATTTTGGGTACGCTCGTAGAAACCCTTCAAGAAAAGTACGAAAAATCGACAAACACAATTTTTTGCCTTTTATTTTCAACAGGGTTTCGTAAATCACACTCTTTCAGCTAAAATTCCATCATTGTGGGATTAAATACTGTGATTAAATGTGATGGGATTAATTGGCAGTCACTATCCCTTATAACATCACATTAATCACAAACGAAACCCTGATTCAAGTAAATACTGTACATAACATTTAAAGCGTGTTTGTGACAAATTAGGAGAGATGAGGCTGCTAGCCGTCCTAAGCGTGAATTCAAGCCAAAGACAGTCCACGATCTTCAATTGCATCTTGACGTTGGCGACGGGCAGTCGGACCACTCTCGAGATACGCTGAACGGTGGGCCACCGCCTCCATACTTTCCGAATGCACCCATGATTCCGCCATTCCATCAAGGCATGCTCACCTGCTTTTTGTCTGTTTTGTTTATGATTTATGTTGATCTAATTTCGATTACTTTATTATTAGTACATCTCACGTATGGTCATTACATCATCATGTGAATGATTAGCCACTTACCTGATTTATGTATGTCTCTGATTTACTAATTACAAGTAACAATTCAAAAACTGTCAATTCAGCCTCTTGTACATATTGTAATGAATTCTGAGCTTGATTTGATCTGGTATGTCCTTGCTAGTAGTACACACAGAGATCGAATACTTCATCATTTCCAGCAGATATGATTTGTGTTGATTGTGTACATGTATTTAGTAGTAGTTATTATAAAAATAATAATATACTTACTACACCTCTACTAATCGTAGTGAAGTCATAGACGAGTCAGTTAAACAACTCGGTAATGCAATTCAGTTCATTTTAGAGATAAATAGTGAGAGTTAAGTGACCTGACTTGACTATATAGTAGTATACTGTACTGACTATGCGAATTCAGTTACAAACAGTCATTAGTATGAAATTGTATGTAATGTTTTGTCTTGTACATTCACATATGTTGCTCCGTAGATAATTTTAAATACTCCCACCTTCTAAACCTTTGCACTTATTTATTTACAGCACTCTATTCCCAATTCGAATTTCCGTTCATTTTCCTATTCGTTTTACAACAACCACTAATACTAAATTCACTTTCACTATGTTTTCCATTAGTTAGAGTTCTTCTTTTAGTGGATCAGATAATCTGGTTGCTTTTACGGTCACTCTTAGTTAATTTATGTGTACATGTTGTGACATTAGTGTGTGTTTGTGCTGCATTTGCCGCACAAATGGTGCGTTTAGAAGTAGGATCGATAAATCAGTCAAAATCCGATGAGATAAAATATGAGAATACTTCTTCAAGCAATTATGTCAGTCTTGGCAAATCGACCGTAAGATTTTCCTTTCTCCACACAACACTGAAGATAGAATCGTCGGTGACACGACAAGAATCGTTCCTGCTTCTATTCACAACAACGTAATATTGTACACAGCACGACTACATACATACTATTTGTATTATATCTATATATATGTTTTCTGTGTTAGTTTGTTGCGCTTTTAGCTTTGTTTGTGTGTATGTATGTGTGGTGTTTAGTGTCTTGTCTTGTTTTGCGTATATTTATTATGCACTATAAGTCGAGTTCATGTTTGGTGCACCTCTATTGTGTATAGTCTCATTGTATTTTCTGTGGTGGTAGATTAGATTGTTAACGTGCAGACGATTGCAAAAAGTTTTCCACTGCTTTCTTCCTACTCTCTCACTCACTCACCTTCTTCAAGCTTTTATCTTCTGGCTAACTGAATAATAGATGCTATAGAGTCACAGTCACAGTGTTGTAGATGATACAGTTTATAGTGGCTTGGCTTGCCAAAAGGCACCCCTCTTCTTCTTCTTACATTCTATCTTCTATCTACTTACTTCTATATATCTACATGGCATTATGTTATGCCATGCTATGCAATGAAATGATGAAAAAGAGAAAATATGAATGGAGTTGGTCTTCTTGTGGTTCTGGATATCAGGAACTACTCCACAGAGATCTCCTCTACCGTCTCCTGCCAACCCGAAGCAGGATTGGGAGCCACTCTTCCCTGCTGACAATTCAACGCCGAAATCGACTAATGGTAACATGTCACGACACACTGCCACTAGTAGTAGTACTCTGTCCTTTGCGAACCTTTTCTCCGATTCTCTGTCCTTAATGGTCTTCTTTTGTTCGTTATTTTGTACGATGTAATGTATGGTGCATCACCAAGTCTAAAAGTCTGTCTCCCATGTCACGTCCAACTTTCGTCTTCCATTACAACTATATAATATACTATATACTTACTATGTACTACCGCCCGCCATTCTATTTTATTCAAATACTATATAGTCCTTATACTAGTAGCTCTCTTCTATAAACCTTTTCTCTGTAGGTGTAAGCTATTCCATACTATGGAAACTAAGGCTGGGTGGATGCGACCTATATAGTGCTCCTTCTTTCTATACTATTACCTATATACATTATTATATAAATACTGATTGTATTTTGTCTTTTCTCTGCATTTCTCTCTGCCATTTCTTCTTGACGTTCTTTATAACTATAGGGGCTGAAAACACAGACAAAGTGAAAAGGAGACAGGGGAAATGCTAAATACCTTTGAACATGAATGATAGATAGGTGTATTTGAGTGTATATACTTATTTACATAAATAGGTAGTTTGTATAGAGGAGCTGAAAGATGACAAGAAGTGACATGACAGGAAGGGAGCTACTAATTGTTCATCCGTTCAGTCACTTGAGTTGAACGTGAGTAGACAGAGGCAAATGGATTCCGTAATGGTTAAATGTTCAAGAACTTCAAGCAGGCACACGACACGTACATATTTCTTTTTGAGCTGAATTTTTTGCTCTCGTAGGGTGAACGTAAATCAATATGTAAGCAATTATAGGTGTACATGGAATCTGTGCAAGTAGAAAGGAAGACAAATATTTGTTCAGTAATTTGTAAGGTAAAGAAATGTTTATATGACTATATAAAAACTCTGAATGAACTGAATCACTGCGGATCCTATTTATATTAAAATACATACAGTATTTCGATTATATAATGTAGATGTTGTGTTCAGTTCCAATTTACATTTTTCGGTGTTGAATTTTATTGTTGCTCAATGTGCATTCTATTCTCTCTATATAAATATATACCTTTCCATTTCTGTTGTCTTTCAAGTGCAATTTAGTTACTATTTATATTGTATCCACCTGACATTTTAAGTAAGCAATTTTGACCTTTCATAAGTACACACAAGACTTTTAGTCATCCTACCAATTCTGTAGAGACACGTACTAACTATATACAAGGTTAATGTAAATATGAGATGGGTGTCATGGATAATTCATATGCAAGAAGTCATGTAGACAGAGAAAGAGTGGACTGTCAGCACATTGGAATTTACTATTCATTCATTTCAGAATTTTCTCGTGCAGTAAAGAGTCAGAAAAAGTTTCTAATTGAGAATCTGGTGGAAAGAAGTTTGAATGAGTGTAATACATAGAGTTGGATTAAAGATGAGATCCGTTGGCCAACGGCAGCGTTTTTTGATAGTTGACGAGTCTTGTTCACTCTGTACTATTTACATGATGTATGAATTATTCATAAATCGCTACAGACTTCGAGTATTTTATGTGTGCTGTCCGAATCCAGTTAAAACGAAAGTGGAAGAAGGCCAAGGAATTATGATCCGTAGTTTTATGTATTAAAAATGAATTATAAATTGTTTTATTTCAGCTTCGCCGATGCCGTCTCCTATGAAGTCGTCACCTGCAAGGACTCCTGCGGTTCAAGGTCCTTGTTGCCAAGCCTTGTACGATTTCGATCCAGAAAATCCCGGAGAATTGGGTTTTAAGGTGCGTGTAATGTATGAAAATAATTTCTGTATTAATTTTGACTTTTACTTAACTGGTGAACATAAAATTGCAGGAAGGTGACACAATTGCGTTGGTGAATCGTATCGATGAGAATTGGTACGAGGGAAATATCCATGGAAAGACTGGATACTTTCCTGTATCGTATGTTCAAGTGCTCGTCCCGTTGCCTCAGTAAGGAATGTCCGGTTGAAGTCAAGTCAAAGCAATCACTCGAAAGAATTCCATTAGTGGTAATCAGTTGTGCAAGTGGAACATGAAAGGAAAGAAAGAAGGAAAGTTATAATACACGTATGAATGGATGGTGCAATCAAAAGCTCTCCTGCTACTACTACTTACAATGAACAAGTACTGCATACCTCTTTAAGTAATATCCTACAACAGTAATATTGATAAAACTAAATTCAAGCATTCAACATTAACAACGTAGTGTAAGCAATTGAGAAAATCGTGAAGCAAGTGAAATCCTGCGCAAAAATCAACGAAGAAAGGCAAAGAGAAAGTATGAAAGTGGAGAAAGTTGAATTTGTAGTAAATGCGGTACAGTACACACTCACATTACACTGTTTAACAGAGAAAGAGCAATTAAAGCGATGGAAATTGTATGGAGATGACGCGAGAAAAGAATGATAATATAATATTATTGTGACAATAGCCAAATTACTATATAAAAATAATATGTACACACATAATACAACAGAGTACACATGTAAGTAACAGTAGAGAAGTGAGTAGAGGGTAGACTTCAGAAGTAGATAGTACAGATGACAACTGAGGATTTGTGCTCGGCCTCTGCTAATGGCAATCGGAAATGCATTTAAGAGAAAAGCCGTGAAAAAAGAAAGGCAAAGGCAAGGCACAACTAGTCTTCTCGATCATAATAGGAAATATGTCTAAATGGATCTTATGAGATAATGTTTAAAAAAAATAGAATTTATGATTACCTGCCATCTTGTCTAACGACATGACATACTAACATCGATAAACCATCTATATACACTGATTAGTTAAATAATACTATTGCTTTCACCCATATCAAGAAAGTAAGCTGTACAATTATAATTACAGATCAAATCAACGAATCCGCTGATTAATTAATTATATAATGCATTTTTGCTTTTTCATTGAAAATTATTAACTCTACACTTTTGACTTTTGATAGAATGATTGCACATTTTAATCAGTTATCATTAATAAACTATTTTTAAGAGCAACCGACCTGTTTTTCTAAAATAATTTTCTTTGCTTTTAAAAATTAGTTTTATGGCTACTGAGAGTTGTTTGAGAGAAGTTGGACACTGGATACATTACATATACTAGTGGAATTTGATCAGCAGAAAAAGCAATCTAATCTAGTACATATTTTATGAATGAAAATTACATTATGGGAGCAAAGTATTCCAGCATATAGCACGTATATGTAAAGTGTGCCCGCTGTGTGCATGCAAGCACGCAGTTAGTCAGTCAGTGATGTTGGATGAGTGTGGATGATAGATCCAATAAATGTCAGAGACAAAAATGAAAGGAATCACCAGGAAATACTGTCAGTGAATTGCGAGGAGACTAGTTCGGGCAAACTTCCACAGAAACTAATATTGTTCATGTTTGAGAAAACACTGTTATATTATGATGAAAATATATTATATTGCATTATTAAATACAATATAATTGTAGTTATCACACTACCACGTTATTACATGTTTACTGTTCAAGTTTTTCTTAATTGCTGAGAAAAAGTCCTTACATGAGATACAATAATTAATGTTAATTAAAAGAAAAACTGTTAACGCTGACTTACCAAATAGGTACTGGTACTTATTATAAATACATAAACTAATTATGGTTGTACATCTAAATGTTATTATAAAGTATTGATGTTAGAATTGATAGAGTCTCTACTAGTGCAGTATAGCCAAGTCACTAAATCGTATAAAAAAACAATAACAAATAATGATTAGCTTAAAAAGTAAATGAAGGAATTTAACAGTACTACTATAAAAATGCTGACAGTCAATTGATGAGTAGTTAGTAGTAATAAATCAAATTAGCATATATATAATAGGAATCTACGTATTACCGTACGCACATGTACATAAAAAAACTCAATCTGTTGACAAGCCGTATGTTCTCTTGACCTTATTATACTTGACTTGACTAATCAAAAGGATATAACATAAATACTACTATGTATAACATAATTATGTCAGTTGATGTTATTGTATTTATGTACTGCATATACTTGTGCTGTGTCATCGTAATGATGAATCTACTAAAATGCCACAAAAATCTTTCTTATCGTTCTGTCTAAAATATGATTGACTGTAATCGATAAGAATTGAATCGATAAGGAGTCAAAATAACTCCTTGTAAAGAACATTCTACGAAATTATCTATTATAAGTATGTAATTATATTTAATGGAGTAATTTATTAAATTGATTTTGAGAAGAAGAAAAAACGTTCATGGTTACGTAGAATGAGATGGTGGTGAACATAAAAATCGGAGAGAAAGAAAATAATGGTAAATCATCCTTCGTTTATTGACTGATTCGACTCTTATGTGATTGAGTGATACATATTAAAAAGCACACAGCAATTAACTTTTAAACTGTTCGTGTATATGGATGGCTGTATATGCGTGCTTGGGTAGCTTGAGTAAATGTTGTAACACTTCCCACTTAAGTTCCGTGTTAATAATTTATTTGTATTTTTTCATCGGTAGTAGAAAAGAATCGTAGAAATTTTCAGTATAAAGAAATTCTTGTAAATTCTTATAAATTCTGTAACTGAAACACAAATCTTATAATTGTTCTATTTTAAGGTGGTCAGAAGCAGAAATGCTTATAAATGTATTTGCCATAAATTAATTAACAGTTAATGCCTAGTTTTTTTTGAGACTATTTAGTGTATCATTAATTATAAGTATGTTGTTAGCTTTTCTACGTGGTGTACAAAAAAGCATGTACTCGACGTTATTTTAATGAAAGCAGCTACGCAGCTTGTTTAAGAACGAATGGGCCCAATCGTCTGCTCGTATCATAGACCTATATACTATTTAGAACACACACAGAGAGAGCTGTTCTGTTCTTTACCGTCTTGTCTGTATATCACTTAAAAACATAAGAATAATGCAAAAGTAAGCTTCGGCTACTTATAAAACACAACCTCTGTATGAATAAAATGAAGTGTACAGTGCATCACTTAACTTACGCTAATAACCCAACAAAATATTAAATGACTCTTGCTTCTTATTAGTCGTAATAACAGAATACTTAGCATAGTTAATAGAAAACCTACTTATTAATTATGAAAGCAATAAAATATTATTATCGTAGGTACAAACTAAAGCAGAAATAGGGAACGTTTACTTGTACGTTTGCATGCTTACTTTTATTTTTTAATCAAATCAAAGTCGTACTACTCCTATCCTAATCAAAATGTATGTTGTACATAATAATACATATATTAAATCCTATCAATATTGAATCAATCAAAATTGTAGTGCACTAATAGTAAATGTAGAATTTGAATTTTAGACCTCTCAGAGAACGTAGAAGATTGTAGTGGAATTAATTTTACGTAGAGAATCTAGTGTAACAACATTTTAACGTTAGGAAAAAGAAAATCATTGAAAAGATGGAAGAGCTACACATATAGTGGAAACAAAGTAATAATTGTTATGCTTGTAATATTCTAGTCTTCACCTATCTTGCTCCACTTGTACTCAAATACCCTTTAATTAAACCTATCTATTAAACTACTACTAACTACTATTGAATGTTATAAAATACCTTAAGAAGATGTTAATCGTGATGTAACACAGAACAACACAGATACACACACACAGCACTCGATCGTTAAGAAAGGATGACAGACACGAAATAATATGAAGATAACGTATTAAAAGATAAGAACTAATCAATAACTAATTACAATCAGTTTAAAAATACGATGACTTGATGAGTTAGTTGATTATTACGGATACATACCTCTAGTTCATTTGTAATTTTCTGTATCATATTATACGAATCCATTAAGACATTATCTTATAGCTGTTAATTACACTTACTTAAGGTAATGACTACGTACTACATACATACCTTATTCAAATTGAAGTAGGTGACGCTAGAAATTAAAATGTGTCATGTTATAATGTGTACAATAATCTACTTATTATTATGTAATTAATTTTAATAATATATATAATTATGCACTAATGTCATTTGTTTCATTTTGACTCATTTGTCTTGTGAGTTTTTTTAGAACCTCCCAAAGAGGTAAACAATGACAAAGTTTTATGTTATTATTACAGTACACTTACTACTACTTATTTACAAGAAATACAACAAATTACAAAATATTCAGTAAGTATATGTAACAGTACATGTAATCTACCTAATTTATGTTTGCATATTATGATGTTATTGTTTGTATATATTATTATGAACGTGTCATGTTATCTCACAATTAATGCTAATATTATTGAATTTGATTTTGTTTATTATTAAAAATACACACGTTACTATAAATACTTTTAGCTGTATTTAAATCTTATTACAAATTTAATGATGTTGGAAAGGAGTAAGTGGGTGTAACAAGTATATAATAATATAAAATGTATTGTGATCTGTATGTGAATGTGAAATAATAATATTCATTCAATCAAATCAATCTAAATATGTGTTTCCTTCTGCTATCCATGAAAATTGCATATATTTCAATTAATGCATCTTACATACCTATAGTGATTAATAATTGTCACCATTTCAGATAGGTATTTGGGTCTGGGTCAGTGTCCAAAATTGACAAAATGGGGGGAAATGACATAATTCCAACAAAAATCTTTAAAAAGTTACAATTTTGATTTTAGTGTAGGTAATTTGTATGTGAATTCAATTTTGGTAATTTTTGTCATTTTGGACATTATATAAGTAAAATTAATCTGTATTTAGCATACTTATCATTAAACTGAAATTGCGTAGTGCTGTGAACGGCAACGTATTTCTGAATATAATTTCATTTGCATGTTCATGATATGAAATTTCACTTTTTTAGTAAACTGAATGGGGTAACTGTGTTTAAAATCGGTGAAAGGTGTCTTGGAAGTATCCATCCTAAATATATACCTAAGTAAGTTAACTTATTTAATGACAGGACCGTTCAAATTCCTTCCCTTTATAAAAATTATGTTGTTCGAGGGGAAAAATTACACATTGAAATAAACTACAATTTAAATGACTGCTTTTAAAGGACTAGCTACCCTTGCATTTTCATTGGTAAAGATTGTGTTGGAATTTGGAAATATGATATATTTAGATATATGTAGTTAGCAATAAGTCTTTACATGTGTTTTTGCATCAACGGAAATACTTTAAAGTTTACGTCTTAGGGCCACGAAACTTATTTAATTCCGAAGTTTTTATGGTTTTGAAAAGAAGTTTATAGTAAATACAAAATAAATAATTACACGATATTAATTAGCTTCCTTCTATTTACATTAAACCAGAGCCGAATCGCAAAATCCTCTACATGAAAAAAAGTTCGTTCTTTATGGAGAGCACGGAGAGATAGATGTAGCATTACTAATTCTTGGATACGGAGGGAAGTTTAAAATTTGGTTAGTCATTTGGATTTGCATTCCGAAACGGTGTGTTTGTTGTATTGGAAATATAGACTTCTGCAGACGGCTGAAGCTAAGAATTAGAAGAATTATCAAAATTACACCAATTCGTCAACTGAAATTCTATTTTATCTCTACTCTAAAGCAATTGACTTTTTCTAAAGTTATTGAAAAATTTGTTACGGACATACTACACGGGAAAGTAATAAATAGGTACTGCATTTGTAGCTGTAGCGAAATCTGTCATTTTTGATTCGTTGAAGGATCTTCTTTCATGATGCCTAGTTTTCCAGGTAATACTATTTTCATTTCATGTGAAACGTTTGCATGTTACTAACTTTTAAACTATCTAAATAAAATTTCGCACTTATTAGCGGAATATCAAATATATAATTGTATGTTCAATGTTGTCTTCTCTAGTGAATATCAAATGGGGTCGTGAAACTTTCAAAGATATTGAATGTAATACTGACGAACCACCGGAAGTTTTTAAAGCGCAGCTGTTTGCCTTGACAGGAGTACAACTTCAGCGTCAAAAGGTAAAAATTTCACAATAATAGACATTATTGATTGACAGATGTCATTAAATTCATGAATTGTTGAAATACATGTTCATTGCCATTCGTTGTTCAAAGGGGAGGGAGAAGGGGTAATGAGCACATTTGTGAAAGTATTTGTTAAACCGTTTTACTAAAATGTCAACTTAATTTTTAGGTCATGGTAAAAGGTAAAACACTCGGAGATGAATCTTGGACCAATTTTCCTATTGCGAAAGGAATGATGGTTCTTTTGATGGGATCGAAAGACGAGGACATTCCGACGGCGCCTGCCCCTGATGAAAAAGTTAAATTTGTGGAAGATATGAATGACTCAGAGTTGGCAACCGCCGTACGTTTATTGTTTAACATTTAATGTTTTCCAATTTTCCTAGCCGTTAAACCATGAAATGTATCACCTACTTTATTTCAGTTGGATTTGCCTCTTGGACTGGCGAATTTAGGAAATTCGTGTTATATGAATGCTACGGTTCAATGTTTGAAGACAGTACCTCCTCTCACGGGCTCATTGAAAAAGTTCGCAGGATTAGTAGGGTCTACGGAATCACCTGTCACTTTCACAGCTGCTTTGAGAGATTTGTATAATAATATGGATAATGGTATTTCACTTCCTCCAATTGTTATTCTTCAAGCTCTACACAAAGCATTCCCACGATTTGCTGAGAGAGGAGAACACGGAACATATGCTCAGCAAGATGCAAACGAGTAAGAATTCAGAATTCATATCCTTTGTCAAAAACAGAGCATTCATTTTAGTTGTTCTAAAATTGAAACCTGTACAAAATGTAGACTTACATTAAGTTTTGAGTTCCAATTCAAAATAATGTCAAAATATTTTATGTAAAGATGACTTTATTTACTTCTGGTTAGATGTTGGACTGAAATGGTTCGAATGTTACAACAGAAACTACCCGCAGAAGGAGGGACAAAATATCCTTCAATTATTGATCAACATTTTGGTGGAAAATTGGTGAGCGAGTGGAAATGTGATGAAGCAGAACAGGAAGATTGTCCTCCAAGTACCGAGAATTTCCTACAATTGTCGTGTTTCATCACTACAGATGTCAAGTACATGCACTCGGGGCTAGTGGGTAAATTAACTGAACAAATTGTCAAGAATTCTGTGACTTTGGGAAAAGACGCTACCTACACTAAAACCTCGAAAATTGATCGACTTCCTGGATATTTGACAGTTCAAATGGTAATTAATTCCTTCGCCATGCTCCACGCTGTGTACACAATTTAATGATGCATATTAATCTCATTATTTCGTTGCGTAGGTTCGATTTTTCTACAAAGAACGTGGAAACGTGAATGCGAAGATTTTGAAAGACGTAAAATTTCCTTTGCAATTTGACGCTTTTGATCTTTGTACGAAACGACTACAAGAAAAGTTGACACCCACACGCTTAAAGTTTAAAGAAATCGAGGATGGTGAGACGGAGGCCAAGTTAGCTAATAAAGATAAACCAAAGGAGAAGGAGACCGAAAAGAAGAAAAACACTGTTAAAGTCCCATATTATTTTGAAGATGGTAAGTGACTTGCTGGCCTAGGATATTCAGCATGCAAATTATTCTTTTATTTTATTCCAAGTAATTAATTTTATAAATAGATAAGGGATCAAGCAATTCGGGCTTATACGAGCTGCAAGCAGTTCTCACACATAAGGGACGATCGTCTTCCTCTGGACATTACGTAGCATGGGTGAAACATAAAGGGGATGTGTGGCTCATGTGTGACGACGACAATGTATCGGCAGTAACATCGGAGGATATTCTTAAATTGTCGGGTGGAGGTGATTGGCACATCGCTTACTTATTGTTATATGGACCTCGGCAATTGGAACTGCCAGAAGGATCTACATTTGAACCTGTTTTGTGCGCGGCAGAGCAGTCTGAGTCTGAAAAAATGTCCATTGATGAATAACTATAATATTATTGTCTATTATTGTTATGCTTTCTAATCAAATGTGTACCTACAACATTGTTGTTATTATTACTGCACATGTACGCTAAGGGCACGGCACCATGTCTTTTTGCAATTTATTTACAACGTTGATTGTCAGATATTTACAAAGTGCAGGTATATCAGTTGAAATTATTTTCATTCTTTGTAATTCAAGCTACACAATATTAATTAATTATTAATCAAATTGTTTCCAATAATAGCCCATGCCATTTTGTCCTCCAAATTTATCTTTTTTCAGGATCCACTTCAAAAATTCCTTGACTTTCGTGTATTTTAGTTAGGGTCTCAAACACTCAAATTTCACCTTTTATGCAAATCTGCCAAATTAAAATAAGAAAGTGTAAAGGTCTCCCTATTGCGACTGCGTAACATTTCATTTGTGTATTTATTCTTTCTGATTCGACAATTATACATATGTACACAACATGAAATATAAATCATTGATTATTACTACCCACTAAAAGATTTTTCACTATTTTGGATTTTGTTGCACAGCCGCCGGGGACAAGTTTTGAAGACTATAGACACTTTTTTCATTATTATTATTACTATTTGTGTGTAGGCTGTCTATTCGTTGCAAATCATTGTCAGTGCCTTCATTCATAGCCACTTCCTGCATACCGTATTGAAGTTGTTGATATTCAAATTTAGTTTTTGAGAAGTCATACCTACAGTACACCCAGTAGGTGAATGTAATACCAGCATAGGACCAAACGGCAAAATTCGTCGCAGCTCGCACTTTGCTTGTGATGGCAAAGTGTAGTATTCCAGAACCAATCCCGCCGGTAATTCCGTACAAAAAACTATTGCGAAAGCATGGAATCTCTGCGATATTCTTCCCGAAAAGATTAAGTTTATTCCGGGAACTTTCCTCTTCGTCTGCCATTTATTCTACACAAAAGCACTGCTTAATTTATTGAAAGCTTCACTAAATTGGGGTTGTCAGCCGCCACCAGCAACGATTTCTTCAGTAAGCGCTTTCTAAAAAAACAGTTCATACAATCTGTCTCAACAACGCTGATATGGTAAGAATTTGATGAATTATTTACATGCTGCAAGACTAAAATACTTTTTGTAATAAAGCAAAAGTAAAACTAAAGCATGAAAGTATACTGGGTGAAAGTGAAAACTTTTCACTGAAAAGTATAAACAAAGAGCATTGTGAAAGCACACAGTAAACCCGAAAGTTAGTTCAACTCAATGGACCTACAGAATCAAAGTAATAATAGTGAAGGATACAGATATTAGATACAGAAAACAGACAGTAGTATCCATTTCCCATGCAAAAAAATGTCGGTCAAAACAAAACATGTCCTATTTCCGGATTTTTGTAATCTGGAACACGTGACATGTTGTTTGTACTTTGTATAATAAACCCATTTGTTTCGGATATTATTATTATAAAAATGAAAATGTTGGTTTACCTAATTATTGAGACAGTTGATCGTCACCTTTCACCGGCTAGGTTGGAGCAGAGCAGACTTTAGCGCATTTTTTCAATTGCGAAAGAAATAATTAGGAATCATGAAAATCTATGCAAAATTACCAAAATTGTATAAAATTATGTAAGGATTTGAATACACGAAATCCTCTCACTTTAAAGTGTGGTAGCAAAGTTGCAACATTGAAGCAGACTTTCCCAGTTTCCGGTTTTATTGAAAATAGAGAAAAGGCGCTGCAAGATTGAGATGAGTAATCATCGTGGGTGATTTGAATGTGAATCTCCTATCTATATATATATATTATTACAAAGTCAGGCATTTCATTATAGTCGCATTTATTTACATTGCATTTCAGTAAATGGATAAAATATAAGAAAATTGTTTCCGTAATTATTTATTTATTTAAGCCAGGAAAATTTACAAGTTTGCCATTTCTTGCGTGGCATAATTATATCATAGTGACTAGTATTTCCGTATTGACTGCTAGCACCAAATTTAGTAAATGCCCATTTAACTTATATTGTACAATTATATAAAAATATAA
>JABASC010001063.1:0-27719 GCA_019776185.1 Plutomurus gul | reverse complement strand
AATGAAAATGATGGATTCAATTCATTTATCCATTTTATAATAACATGCAGACTGTGAAGGTATTTTGTAGTTATGAATACAATCAATTTTCTAGAGGAATATATTCATGACAAATTGTGTTTTAGGCTGAAATTATCAAAACAGCAATAAAGCATCAATTTCTTCATAAGCGAAAAAGCGCTTTTTTCAGCAAAATAGCAATTTTTTACAAAGCATGCTTTTTTGCTTGGGAGTACCCTGGTGATAACATATGCCACCGCAAAGCATATGTACAGAGAATATCCTTCAAATATATATATATATATGTTGTATGTCATGCCCTTGCGATTAGAAATGTTTAACTGTTTTCCATTTGGCTGTATGTCAAATACATTTCTGCTGTGGAAATACTTCAAAGTCTACTCGACTCTAAGCAAACAGTTCAAACAGTGTGAAATTGATTTTCCACCTTACTGTTTCGCCCACTGCCAGTAAACTAAAGTAAACATTTTTAGCAGAATATTTCTTTCTTTTACCAATTCCTTCAATGCCTACTTTCGGTTTAAAAATATAAAACCTTCTATTTAGCCTACCTATATGCACTCTGTAAATATTACGTGTCAGTCTGTTTGCCTGAGCCCAATTTATAGCCAACCAATATTTCATTTGACGAAGCTTCAAATTAATGATCATCTACTACTATATGTATATACATACTTGCTATATGTAAGTATATATAGTGGAGATTGAGTATAATCGGTAACTATAAATTAATTGGTGTCTGTGCCAACATGATTAATTTAGACGTGTACTTTAGTCAGTATTTTTTGTTGACACTAGTGGGTCAAAGCAATTACTAACCTACTTGACTATTCTTGTAAATAATCTGTGAAATAACGGCAGTATCTATTTATTAATAACGTCTACCCTGAATGCTTGTATCGTATAACATTGTGGATACGTTTAGAAAAAGTAAATGCGGGTCATAAATTCCTATTTTTTGATTTGGTTGGAGAGCATTTCCGTGTTTTATGCATGAGGTGCATTTTATTTGTTGTCTCTTTTGCCTATTACAGATCATGGTTTTGTAAAACAAACTTTTACCTAAATTCCCATCACGTGGGATTAAATACTGTGATTTATGGGATTATTGCTAGTCCTTACCCCTTAAAACATGTAGATCACATTAATCACACCAAATGTTTTCAAACATTTGATCACAGTAATTTATCACACCCGAAACCCTGTTACAGTGCCCAATACAATAATGCATTCACCCAATTATTTTTTAGAACCAAATGTATCCATTATGGGCGCCCCTGAGATGTACATCAATCGAGGGAGCACAATAAATCTCACCTGTATAGTAGAGCACAGCCCTGAACCCCCCGCGAACATATTATGGACTCACAACAATCAGGTACGTTACTTGCGTGTCTCTCTCTATATACTAATATTTCATATACAACACATGCGCCTATTCCTGCTATGTTATATGTGTGTACCTAAATGTATTGTATACACGTCAAAAATGTATCTTACGTGCAAGATGAAAGGCTGAAGACAATAAAGTCATTTGAACGTGTTGCAGTTAGTACATGGTGTAAGAAGGAAGATGTGTTTCGTGAATTATAGATATATATTCCATATGATAGTAGTAGGTAGTTACTATAATTCGTATGACACACATGCCAGATACATACACGTGCTTTTTATGGTACTTATTCAGCAACTAAAGTGGAACAAGCGTTCTCAGTGTGCCCGAGCATCTGAGTAACGTAATTCTATGCGGACATTCATTCCAGAGCGCACAGCGGATAAAAAGCGATTAAATTATTATATACAGATAAGGGATACGTATATGGTATTGGATAGCAAAGAAATGGAGTGAGTGGAGATCGAGTCACATAGAGAAAGGAAATGATTGGAAATAAATTCGAAAATCTATTATTTGTGGAAATGAAACTAAGTACATAGATATAGGGTCAAAGTGGGAGCGAAAGGAGAGAAGATTAGATTTTGTCTGTGGATCTTCTTTCTTTTATTCTTTTTCTTTTTCTCTGTTCTCGTCTCAATTTTTATTATGTAGACTCGCCTTCTCTGCTCCACACTCCTAATGCTAGCCTTCGGTTCCGTTTAGCTCACAAGCTCCCTTCCCCTTCCTCCTTACTAAATCTACGCACAAGACTTTCCAAAGAGAAAAATCTCTGCTGCTGTGATCTCAGTCACAGCACATCGAACACACTAAGTTAGTTAGTTGCTGTGCTTCCTTCAAGTTCCTCACAGGGTTTTGTAAATAACACCTTTTCAGCTAAAATCCCATCACAGTGGGATTATACTGTGATTTGCATAGATGGCAAAATTACTTGACTCCAAATTTTGAAAGTTAGAAATTACAATTCTAATTTAATTACATAGGTGAACATTTTCCCGAAATTACAAATTACTTTCAAGTAATTTAATTTAATTTTAATTAAATTACGTGTAACTTGTATATGTAATATATGGGCAAAATTACCGACTCCAAATTATTAATTACAAATTACAATAGTAATTCAATTACATTTACAAGTTACTTGTAATACTTGTTACAAGTATTTGCCCATCTATGGTAATTTCTGTAAACAGTCCCTATCCTTTATATTTAACATTAGATCACATTAATCACACCGAGCGACAAGCGCCCTCTGTGATTAAACGTTTATAAACATTTGACCACAGTAATTAATCCCACTTTGATATTCACACCCGAAACCCTGATATCTTCTCCGTGTGTGTGTGTGTGCACGCTACTGGCCAGAGACTTCACGAGAAATTGGTTTTAAGATCGTGCGGATTGAATGTGGCCCAAGAACTCGTATTAGACAGGGCCAAGTTGATTGTGACTGGTAAATGTGGACCGTGGTGGTTCAATGATTCTTTGAATTCGAAATCCAACCGCATTAACCATTAGCCATTAGAAGAATATAGAGCAAAGTAGAATAAGTAAGGATCATATCTGTACTTTCATCTACGTACTACTTATTTTTTGTCATCCAATAGTCATTACTTGTTATGTAAGACTGATAGTTTGGAACCACAAAATCCGTTCGTCGTAAAAACCCAACGAACTGAACCCATAACATTAGGTTAGTAGTTGTTGTATGTTGATCCGCGTGCATTTGTAACTAGGATAGAAACAAGATCTGATCGCGACTTCAGATAAGCGCCCACGACTTATACGATTCGATATCCAAGTTGCTCCGCGACCACTGTATTTGTAATATCTATTATAATTGGTTTTTCCGCGTATTGGGTGCTCGGAGAAAGCTTGTCTCAATTACAAATGTGATTTTCCTTGAGGATTACGGTTCGTAGTAAGACTAGGCTGAATAATTAATTAACTGTACTTAAAACATGGCTTCTCACCTTACTCAAAGCCCACTTTACTGTAATTTGATAATCGTATAATTAGGAACATTTTAAATCTACCCTGCTATAATCATACCACTATTAAGGAAAAGTGGATTTCTATCGAAACAATTTGTTAGGATTATGTACCTGGTTAGGAAATCAGAAATTTATAAGTCAAAGATGGACAAATTGCATACCAATTGTAATTGAAATAAATATGTGGATGTTCCTCTAAAATTACAAATTACTTTCATGTAATTTAATGATTGTAATTTGTAATCAGTAAAGTGGAGTCACACATTTAAATCACACTTACATTGAAAGTTCGAAATTACAATTGTAATTTAATTATATTTTGATTAAATTACGTGTCTCCAAATTACAAATTACATTGAAAGTTCAAAATTACAATTGTAATTTAATTGCAAAGGTGCTATATCCCTGAAATTACAAATTACTTTCATGTAATTTTTAATACAAAATAAAGCTACACTTTTCTATGTTTTCAGACAATGTAAATAAATAAAATTACACAATGTTATGCGTGCTGTAAATTACTTATGTATACTGATTATATAATTCCTCTGATGATGAGCTTTGAGGAGCGTACCAGGAAGACACTAACAAAATACTAACAGAATGCATATGGCAATGTATTTACTTGCAAGATGTTGTTTAGATTACGTATTCAGGGTCACATGGGATTCCTATGAGCATTTAATTTAAGTAGGAAAAGAGGAATCCTTCTACGATGAAGTGAAGTTATGGTTGGCGCAATAAAATATTCGCACAGAGAAGGAAAGCACTGTGTGCCAGTAGTAGGATACAATTGCAAGATAATTTAATCTGTCACGACTGCAAATCTATTTACAAGTACATACTGTGATCGTGTAGAGTGTCTCGTAGATTTCACCTACACAAATTACACACTGAAGTGAACTATCGCATTTACTCAACAACTTAGCGCCAACATCCAACACCTAAAAGCTTTTAGCGTTTTATTTCATACTGCCTCTGCGCCTCAATAAACCTTTTATCACAAACGACTCTTTTACTTAAATCTAACGAGAACGTAAAGCGTATCTTCCATTCTTTTACAATTCCCTGTTTGTTACTTTTTTTATTTTATCTATTCCCCCATCTTTTCCAATAGAAATTATATTAAATGCATTTTTCACGTTTTCAAGTGAAAGTCGCCTTCAGGTGTGTTTGCATAGAATTCTGGTAATTATTTATAAAGTGATGAACACCAGGGTTTCATAAATCCATTTATCACAGTGGGATTAATTAATGTGATAAGGGATATGGATTGTCAATTAATCCCAGTGTGATTGTTGGATTTAGGAAAGCCTTGTGAAAAGAGGCGTAGGTGTGTTTGGTGTGACATTTGCTACAGAATTTCATTATAGAAAATGTTTAAATGTGTGTCTAATGTAATGGATCTAATGGATAATGTTTTGTGTTGTTTGTTAATGACAGGAGATAAACTACGACAGTCCCCGTGGAGGCGTAAGTGTCATCACGGAGAAGGGTGACGTGACAGTCAGTTATTTGTTGATTCAAAAGGCAAGAGCGGCGGACTCCGGACGATATTCCTGTTCACCATCCAATGCAATCGCCCAAGAAATCACAGTACATGTGCTGAATGGTAAAAGACTTTTGACACACTTATTTCGCTTCTCTCTCTTTCTCTTTCCGCGTTTCACTTTCTCCCATTATTTGCCCTCTCATCTTCCCTTCCTTTTCCTATTCCCCATTCAAGGTTTCCATTTGTGAGTATGAATGTCTGTGTGTGCCTGAGGGAAACCTAAAACAAACCATAACCTCCTTGTGGAAGTTCGCATGTGGAGAGTGATGTTTTTCCTCCCGTCTACTCTCTGTCTCCCTTTCTCTCGCTTTCTCTCTCTCTCTCTGAATGTGTGTGTGTGTCGGCCTGAAACTGCCGCACTCGCACAGATAAACTATACACATACTGCAAATTGGACTTCCCTTTGATTCAGGCAGAGTGGATGCTGTTTGTTCTGACTCTAATAGATAGTACGCATTAGAATAGGATGTCGTAGACAGGTACCCGAATTTGTTCGGATATATCTAACAGCGTTCGGGCAAATCAAAGCTAAACTGCCACCCTGTGGCTGTGTCAGCGTATAAATGATCCGTTTATTTATACGGGGTGGCCCATATCAAAAATTCACGTTTCCCAACAAAATTCAAAAATCTGCAATCACAAATGCTAATTTGCTCGTGAGGAATATAAACATACTCAGAATCACAAATATTTTAGTAATTATTTCAACTAAAACTGACTTTTTTCACAACCTTAGAGTACGTAATCTTTAAAACCTGGAAGGGGTTAACTTTATCCTCCAAAAATTTAAATTAAAATCTTTTCTTCAGTTCCGATTACTTTTTTCGTCTTAAAAATAATAATAATTTATAATAAAATGCTGTGCAGATCCGACCCTATCTCGATCTTCCAATAGTTGCACACCGTACAGCAGATAGAATGGATTTACCACTGACTTTGCTTCTTTTTCTATGCACACAGTAGCTTTATGAACGTAGTGAAGCCACGGTAATGTACTAGTCTAGTAAATTCAATGGTCCGAATCTGAACCTAGAACTCTGTCGGAATCTCAATCTCCATTTGCTTTGGCTATTCACAGGAGCAGTCTCCTGTCTCATAATTTTCGTCGGGATGAGGAATTTTTATGCCTTTTTGACTTTTAGTGCTACTTTCTGTACAAAGAATGCAAAATAAAGTGAACGGTGGACGGAGGCAGAGGCAAAAAATAAGAATACAACAGACAATGGCTCAGAAGCACAGTTCCGTATCTCGTCCACCTCAAAAGAGGACCTTTTAAAATGGGTTTCATTCATTCTCATAATATTTATTTGCATTCAATCTCTGTCCTAGCCACTTACTGACTCTCTCCTTTGCAAAGTGAATAATAGACGAAACATTCCGCCTTTGCAGCATCTTCGTATCTAAACAAGTCCCACTGCACAGTTGCAGTATATCATATTATTTATATTCTATCATCTTAGCATGCTACTTACACACTTTGGACTGGTAGTCAAAAGTGGGACGACGGCCGCTCTAGAGTTTGTTTTAACCTCTTCTGCTCTGTAGTTAACTACTTCTGCACAGGGAAGTTAAATAGGCTAGGCAACAGGGGTGGGAAAAACCGGGTTTTTTAACAATAAACCCGTACCCATTGGTATTTTAGGGATTCAGGGTATTTTATGTTCCACAGCATGCCATTTATTGTACATATTTAATGTAGTCAAAGGTTAATATCATACATGACCAAATTACATTACTCTAAATTACTAATTACATAATAGGTACAAAATACTTTCATGTAATTTGGTAATAAATGGCCAAATTACTAATTACAATTAAAAATTGCAAATTGCATAAATTACAGTCGTAATTTAATTACGTAGGTGAAAATGTGTACAAGAAATTACAAATTACTTTCAAATAATTTGACCATCTATGGTATCTACCTAAAAAACCCAATGGGTGGTTGTTTTGTGAAAAACGCAATAAATTCCGCGACCCAGTGTGGCTATCCCTTAGGGAAAGAGTTAAGTTCACCTGCTCGCATCTATTTACTACTATTTACACGAAGAACTAGAGTAGACAGCATTGTTGTTTTTTGTTTGTACTGCAGCGTAAAGTTAGATTGGGATAGGAAAAATTCAGTTCGTCTTAGTCTGATCGTTGTCTCTTTGAGGACTTTAGAAAGAATACATAATATGTAATAAAGGCTTTAGTGGCGTTTCGTTCAGAGTGGAATATCGAAATGAAAATGGAATGGAGCAGAACGGAATCAAATGGTTTGTAGGAAAGGAAACGTAAAGTAAAGCCGTATCTCATGAAGCACTTTATGTATTCTGGTCCATTCTACAAGTTGAACGGAAGTTGAAACGAACTGACTAAAATGAATTGAACTCATCTCACTCGATCTTTCTAGTCCACCCACCAGCTCCCTCACACAGACACACACATACACACATACTCATAAAATTCCATCCTCCGCTCACTTGCCCCCGTCCATTTGTTTCCTTCACGACTCTTAAGCTAACTTCATGCTTTCCTTTTGTCAATTTCCCACATGAAATCGCGGTTGCACTTCAGCTTTCCAATCCGACCATTTGTATTCCTATTTTCTACTGTAAAGAAAAATACGCAGATATTCATTTCAGTTTTTAAAGTAAAACGTAAATACCTACATAAATTCACTGTTTCATTTTGACCGGGCCACTGGTTTTTTGGTCGTTATGGTCGAATTGGTTAAAACTGCCTAAAACTATCGGCTGGTTCAAACCACCACGAAACACTGCCTTTATTCTACATTGCATATACTTTCTTTCGTGAGAATTCCGTCAGTCCTTTCTCCAGTTCTTGTCATTGTACGCAAAGTGAGTGAATGAATGTAAGCTCTTGTGTAAGATATTGATGCATAATTTAATGGGCGGTCGTATCTACATAAATGCAGAAACAGAAAGTGAGCTCTTTGCTAGTCAAAAGTAAAAGCTACACTTACTGACATGAAAATTTGAATTATAGATACTGCACGCAACTTTCACCAATATTAATGGACGGTCGTATCTACATAAATGCAGAAACAGAAAGTGAGCTCTTTGCTAGTCAAAAGTAAAAGCTACACTTACTGACATGAAAATTTGAATTATAGATACTGCACGCAACTTTCACCAATAATGTCAGTGTAAAAAGTAAAACACTTTTCACCTTTGAAAGTCTCTAGAGTCGTCTTTTGGTTATATCTGTATATTGTATATACGTTATACTATACAACATCTGTTCAACTACGTATGTATTCTCATGTAAATTTGTGAACTTTGCCCTTTTTGGTTTATTTAAAAGGTTGGATTCTGCAGCAGTGCCAAAACTTCACGAACAAGTTTTTATTCTTCCAAAGTGGAAATTATTTTACATTAAAATTAGATACTTGTTAATTAATAATGAATTAGTTGGGTGATTTAGGAAAGCGTGATTAATTATCCCCTATGAGAGTAAATTATTTTTTTTACCACTAATTGAACCTTGTCTAATTTGTTTTACAGGTGAGCTTCCGGCAGCAATGCAACACGGTGGTCAGTTAAAACTGGAATATCCCCTCACAGTTTTTCTATTAAGCTTATCGATCCTGATCCTGGGAACTTAGAATGAACACGCAACAAAATGTTCTGTAAATCTGGTTCGAATACATTGACTTTAATACGAACATGTCTATATAGGCCATTATAAATATATAGTGAAGTGCGTGCAAAACTGAATGTTCTTTATAAATTATGAGAAATGTACTTGTATTTATGAACAACACTGCTACAGGTTATTATTATCTAATTCAACAACTGTTTCAGTTCAAAGGTTTACAACTAAAAGTAGAACATGTACAAACGGCAGTGCCAGTGTCTGTAAACGTCACAGCTGAATTATTTGCAGACGAAATTTATAAATTACTTACACGTACGTCATTCAACTCTACAGGAATCTACCTGTGTAAATTCCATACACAATTGTAATCAGCAAATACTTTCGCTCCAATCAATTTCACACTAACGAACAAGCAAAGGAGACTCAAATTATTGTGCAGTGCATACAAACTTAATTTCATCCAGTCTCGTCGTCAAATTTTCAACTGATTACAAATATATCATAAATATTTACATACGACTACTACGATNTAAATATTTACATACGACTACTACGATAAATATATACTAAATAAATATATAGTAGTGTGTACTATAAGTAGACCCGTAACGAATACGTCAGAAATTGTATACAAAAAAAAACATTACAGATTTGTCAGTTGTGAATTATGAATTCGTCCAAAAGAAAAAACTCTCGAGATATACTTACACGTATAAATTTAGGCAGGGGATAAGTGAAAGTTAGACAAACAAAGTGAAACGCAAAGCCTGAAGTTTATATTATGGAAAAGTGAAAGGAAAACATAGAGTGGTTAATGCAAAGTGAAAGTTTTCATCCTTTCTGATTCGAGTCACTCTTTTTTCAATTTACAAGACGGATTCCCAATGAAAAAGCGATTTAGAGACTCTGTATAGTGTTTGTGTGTGTGGTTAGAGGAGGCCGTCATCCAATCCACTAAATATATCTTATAATGCAGTTCGGACACAGTATCTGTCTTTTAGTCGACTTTCTCTCAGAGTGAGTACTTACTGTGGGAACTGGAAGGACTTGGCTAGAATTGGCGAAAGTGAACTGGTCAAGAATTGTCTTGTCTTTCCTTTCACATTGCCAATATATATTTGTTCAAGTTACGAAAGCACTGCTGCTCCTCTCTATCTCACTTGCCCACAGAACAACTTTCTCTGTGGCTTTCCCTTTCACCTCATTTTGCCATCATGGAGAAAGTCCAGTGCTGGGAATACAATTTAACCCAGACAGAGTCAAGAAGTCAAGAAAAACAGAAGATAGTCGTGAAGTGGAGTTAGTTGGGTTCACAATCAGCTGCCTGCCTGTTACAGCACTACAACCCACCAACCAACCAACCAACCAACCAACCAACCAACCACCACCAACAACAATGCTATATACAGTCAGCTCACACGATCACATCACCACCACCACTATAAAATAGAAAACTTTCCCTTAAGCCATATAAAGTCTTGTCCGGTCCTAAGTAAAGACAACAATTCAGTTCAATTCAGCCGTGAGGACAAACGCAACCAAACACACGCTGCCTGGACTACAGAGTCAACATACGTGGCCTATGTGTACATACTAGTATATAGCACACAGAGTACTTACTGAGGCTGGTGCACAGATAGAACAGACGGAATTGAACGAAGGCAGGAAATTTTCCCCTGGGATGACAATAAAGATAAAGGAGAGACAGTTCAGAGAATTCTTTCTCTATTTACTCCCAGAGTGGAATCCTTGCTGCTGGATCAGATGATTCATTCAATATACAAGAACACACCTTTCTCTCTGTTTCTATTCAATCTCTATCACTAACCACTTTGAGTCTCATGTCCTGCGTCTCTCTCTCTCGGACTTTCTCTTCTACCTACTGCTACAAGGCCTACACTTTTCCACACACACATACAATCAGATACTCTATCAAATACTCATTGAACCCTTTCTCAGCAATTTTCTATCTTGAGCTTGTGCAAAGTATTGAATCCCTTTCTCCGGTATCGATAAGCACTCTCTCCTTGTAACATCTGAGATATCAACTTATATTGTTGGCAGGATCAACCAAATCGTCACTAACTTGAAATCACGTATTGTGCTTTGATGTACAATCCCACATCCTACAATGCAATTTATATATATATAAATTGTATACAGAGACAATCCCAAAAGTTATACCCTGGCTCTCTTTCACTCAACTGTGTTAGAGAAGCCCACAGTTAATTAACAGCTGATTTTTTCCAAATGAAAGGCGTGTTGTTAATTGTATTGAAGGTGAAAGCAGAGTGAAAGCAGAGTCGTTTAGCAACAGCATGTGTTGTGTACGAGTAATTTTCGCAATTCAGTCTGTGAGCGACAGAATTTGGCAAAAACACAATTCTACTCCACTTCAAAGGTGTACAGTACAAGAAATTCATGTCAAAGCATACCCCGTGTCAACCTAATGACTTGGCGTCGAAATGACGTAATAATGATTAAAAGTTAAGAGTCCTTTATGAAGTGCAAGTGGATATGTAGATAAAAGTGGATATCCGAGTGACTTGTATAAACTGTTCAGTGTTCAGTTCTTATAATAATATAGAAACAGATTTGGTAAATCCTTTTCTGGACATAGTCTATAGTGTTGGTAGCTGTGTGCTTATAAATTATGAATAGCACAGTGAAGAAGGCCACGTAGTAATCGTAGTAAACATAAATCCTGCTTTAAGGAATCATGAGTTGGCTATCAACCACTAAAATAATGGTTTTACTGTAAGCAGGGGCGTATTAATGTCCTTTTGACTAGAGCGCTTTGATAATGAGACAATGCCTAGAACAATGAAGGCTTAATTATTAATCAAAAGAATCGTTGTTGATGATTCGTCGCAATTTACGGATATGTCGTTTCAGCTCTCTCCTTTACAACCTTTTATCCTTCTACCTTTGATGTGCACAGAGACGGCAGTTAGTGGGCTTCTCTCTAATATATTCTACTAGATCCAAAGTGAAAGCATCTGTAAGCTTTCTCTTTCCTATTCCTAGGTATAATTACGACCACTTTGTACTCCATGGATGAATACATTTTCCTTTTTACTTTGTTAAATTAGTTCTCGCTGTCTGAACTCTCTCTGTGTGTTCCGTGTGTACGAAAGTTTTTCTTTCCGCCATTACTACCGGTACGCCTATGCTAAAGCCGTACTATTATATTTATTGTATAATACTATATAAACTATATGATATGACTATATATGCATTAAGGGATATCTTTAGATTGTGTAGGTTAATTACATCAGATATTGTTATAGATAAGGTTGATAACAATGAGATTTAATTATTTGTTGTCTACATAATAATGAGGTTGTTTACACGAGAAACCAATGTAAATATGCAACGGTTCGGCAGATAATGCTGAGCACGCGTTATAAAATAGATGTACTATAGGTAAATGATAAATGCATTCGTATTTACAATATTCGCATTAGTGCTTTATTTATATGTGTACTGTGTACAGTATAAGATGAATATTTGATATAGCAAGTACGTGCATTGGGGACATTGAATTTGGATTGTGCAGAAAATAATTATGTACCTACGTGTTTAGGGAACTAGGAAATCAGAAAATATACTAAAGGGAACTGCTGCTGCCACTGCAGATGATACAACATTCAACCAATAACTAAATGACTAACTGACGTGAGATATACGACTAACGTGTAAGGCAGTTTTTTGTTAACCTTATCTCTATATAAGGATATGTGCATACAATACCTTTGAATAAACTCAATCACACAAATATTCTATACAAATAAGACTTGCATAATAAAAAATACAATAAAAGTTTGAGGGAATCAGACGGATGAAAAAGAATAATAAAATACTACTAACTATGAATAGAAGTATGAATGATTTGTGTATAAAATTACATTGTTGTGCCATGTGTCACTGCAATATTGTATAATTAACTAATTAATAAATTGTCACTGTAAGTACATAAAAAATTAAATGTTAGATACCTAAAGGGAAGATCATTGTGAGAAAATTTATCTTGTGTAAATTACATTAGTGCAGCGATTTTAATCAGTATACAATAAAAAAGGAATGTTTCGGTTTGTGATGAAAAATTTAACGGTTTTCACTTACTTTCACCCTGTGTACTTATTACACTTTAGTGTCTGATTTGGCAATGCATTTTGTTCACCTGGGGCTGAGAGAGAGCAAGAGAATTGTTGAAAGGACGCCGGGAAAGCAATTAAAATTGAGAGAAAGCACAGATAGAAAGCGTAGCAAGCAATAAGTTGAATTTCCGTCTTTATCAACAAATATTCATCCGAGAGTCTGTGAATCAAAGCCTTCTTGTCCTTACTACACTTTCTCTCTCTGGTAGACACGACTTTTAAGTGTGGAATGCAGATCACACAGACAGCATAGTAAGCAGCATAAAGTGCATGACACTTTGAAAAAGAACAGAACAGACAATGGACCAGACTAACGTTTTTTTGCTTCATTCAACTTTAACTAATGCGTGTCGTACGAGTAAAGAGGGAAAATATGACAAGTCACTACGAATAGAAAGCTCTGGTAGATTCCAAGATGAACTTTCTCTAGATTTTCTATCCAACGTACTTGTATGTACATTGATAGTAGGAAAATAGACAGCATCCGTCAGAGAATTCATCGTCAGTCATCCAAATAAAATACTTACTACACGAATGCAGAATGTAGACATGTAGCTATGTACTTTTAGCAGTAGGATGAAATAGACATATATTACTGTTACGTAAGAAGAAGATGATATATAGGGAAAATTGACAAGTCGACTATTTCAGTACGTAGTAGTACGTACATACCAACATGTTCGCTTTGAAAGCAACTCGCTTTCTCCGCTCGCTCGCTTTCCCTCTGCCAGTACAGCCAGTCAGTGCTTATTGACTAATAGGAATTGTAAGAGCCCTTTATCTGCGCTCTCTACGACTGTGAATCATATGGTAAATAGCGTTACTACAACTTTCCCCTGCTTGAAAATTCACATTAGCCATTCCTTTTTGATTTTGACTATTGCTCTTTGAATAGCCTTCTTTTCCCTTTAATTAACATGGCGTAAAAGTCTCCGGCTACTGCCGTCTATTTGTTAACAGTGTAGTATAGCTGTTTAAATATGCTCTGGATTGGTAGTGAAAGCAAGGCTGTTGCCTGGTTAAATGGGTAGCGAGCGCAGAGAGTTCCTTTGCTTTCTCCAACAGACAGACAAAGTATTTGCTTGCAGAGGGAGACTCGGCTCTCGTTTCGTCTGTCTGAGAGGGAAAAAGTGGGAATTGAGTTGGCTTCTCTCCAAGCGCTCTTTAAAGGAACCTTGAAGCGACAATGCTGTCTTAGAGACGCGTTCCGGCAAATTAACATTATGAGATCTTTCTCCAGCTTCAGCTTCTATTAAATAATACTTAGGTTTGATCGCTGTCCATGTAGTACGCAGTAGAAATCCATGTCGGAACACTATTTGAACAATATAAATGCGTAATTGGCTACATACACAGGGAGGAGTGTGGCAGCAGGAAGGAGAGAGCTTAGTGGAGAAAGCATCAATGTTTTTTCTTGTCTATTTCAGTGCAGCGGAATATCAGTGTCATTGAGTGCGCTGTACTGTATCAGAGAAGTTGTCCTTATTTGTCAAGAGAACACGCAATTACATTAACTAAGTGTACAGAAGTGGGTTGGTTGTAGTTCGCACACGAGGAGAAAGGTTGGCCAGCCAGAGAGAAAAGTCAATAATATTTCATTGGTTATTTTGAGAGCTTTTCTCCAGTCGTATACGCAGTTGTTTGTCTATATTCACTATTTGTATGGGATTTCTGGAGATGAACATTTGTGCAAAAAGGGGGACAGGTTACAACACAACGGACAGGATGAAAGTGTACACGAGAGCCGAAGAAAGGACACGACGAAGAAGAACTAAGCATCGGAGGAAAATCACAAAACACGAGATTTTGTTTGTAGGAAGGAAAGTAAAGATTTCCAGTGCTTTGGTGGTGGTGATAGTAGTCCAGTGGCCGATCCCTTTCTCTTTTCCTATGGGAGTCTGTGCACTGTAGCTAACAATACGACAGATATGAAATATGAAGGGAGCGAAATGAAAAGAAGTTCGATTTGTCATAGTTTCTGTCTCTCGACTTCATGAAAGCCTCCTTCACTTAAATCATGGGATGGTCCCTTTATGTCCCTTTTAGTTCAGCAGTGTGGCTCAGCGAGAATCTCTTGTGAAAAGGACACACAGTCCCGAGAAGGCGACATGGAGAAAGCCAGAGAATGGATTGAAAGCTGTGGACTTTCTCCAAATAGAACGCACCAGGAAAAAAGAACCTCCACCAGAACTCTGGAGATAAAGGCTCTTGTTTCCATCGCTCTTTTCCGAGTCCACAGCTTTCACATTTATGGTCAAACCCGTGTATTATTAATGCCCTCAACGTTTCTATACCTTTTCGTTTATAAGAAGAAGAATACTTTCTCTTCTATATACATAGGATTTCTTGGCTGTGCAGGAAAAGTCATCTCTCTGAAGTACATTTTATCAATTACATGAGATATCATTTAAAAGCGATTAAATTGAATGTGGAAAAATTGTTTGAAAGCGAAGAAGACTCTGAAATTAAGTTTGTTATGATAGAATGGAGACAGAGAGAAAGTAATGGCAAGCTGACATCACAGTCAAAGTCAACTAAGGCACAGTCTGAATTGAATTCCTTAGGCTGTCCTCCTCTTGTCTTACTTTATGTTTCACGCCTCTCTTAACTTACATTCACGTCTGGTGCAGAATGCGCCGCTCGATCCGCTTCACTTAGGTTGGACAAGAAGGCCTCTGAGTTCATTTACCATTAGCAGTCCTTGTCTTATTGTTCAATTTAAATTCAATAAACAGGAAAAGGAAAAGGCGAGAAAGTACATTACATCGTTTAATATGCATAAGAGAAAGCACCAGCAGCATAATACTAGAAGAGTTAGAGAGAAAGAGGGTTAAAAGCTCCATACATGAATTTCCTGCTCAAAGTGAATCCCTACTACGTTCAGGGTTTCCACTGTGATTATCACAATGGGATTTATTATTGTGAGCAAATATTTTTAAACATTTCATGGCAGAAAATCTTGATGTGATCAATGTGATATATGTGTTATAAGGGATAGGGACTACAATTAATTCCATCACAGTATTAAATCCCAGTGTGATGGGATTTCAGCTGAAAATTGTGATTTACGAAACCCTGAGTACGTTGGGTTACTTTGGCAAATGAAAATTCTTTGTTGCATCTCGTTCGCCTAGTGAAACAGGTAGTAGGAATAGCTCACTTGTCTTTCTCCTTTCCACCATATATCACAATGGCTGCCTATCTCCACAACCGAAATATCCACTCTCTATTGAATTTCCAAATGCAAGAAATATACAGCAGAGCTTTCATTTGAAAATAAAACCTTGTTGTGAAAATGTGCTAACAGGCTATTTATAGCGCTTTTGTCTTTGGCTGGAAGAGAAAAGACGAAAAGCACATTTTATTTATGAATAAAGAGTAATGTATATGGGATAAGAAATATAGAATTGCCATCGTGAACACAGAAGAAGTGAATTTGAATGTGAATAAGACAGAGGAAATCCGGGAGGGAAAGGGAAAATAACTTAAGAACATTAAAAACATATTTGTGGAGTCGGGGTGAGTCTCACAGACTTCCCCAACAAGAACAGTAACATTCTCCATAATAGATATTATAAATGTGCTCGAAGAAATACAACGGATAATACATTTCCAGTCTTCGGAGAAAGCAACTTTCTACTATATCACATAAATCTCGTCTACATATGCATACGGTACGCAGTAGTAATGGAGTAGTCGACTCAGGGTTTCGTAAATCATCACACCCATCACAGTGGCATTAAATTAATGTGACTAAATATGATGTGATTAATTGGTAATAATATATTGATCACATTAATCCCACCGAGTGTCTCTGTGATCAAACATTTGATCACAGTAATTAATCCCACTGTGATAATCATACGTGCGAAACCCTGATTAGAGAGCACACACCCGTCCAGCGCCATGTGTATATCCTGTAGTGGCGATAACAAAGGAAGATTCTATTATTAAAACCGCACGGCTCTTTCCCACTGTGAAATATCCGAAAGATAAATATGAAGGTAGGCAGCACTAACAATAAGTGAGTTACCAATACGGCTTCACTAGAGAAAATGCGTGTACAATCTCACTCTTTGTGTACAGTCGGCCGTGTTTATTTATTCTTATTAGAAAGACTTGCCCGTCTCACCCTGCCCATAAATAACGTGTCTAACGGGAATAAATGTTTCAAGTCCCTCTCTCTTGTGTGGCATCTCTTCTCTCGGCCGACCTTTTTAATGTCGAGTAAAAACTGAAGAGGAAAAAAATATCCCATGCATTTCTGTATCAACAAAGAGAGAATGAATGAAATGTATGCTTCCGAGCAGAAAGAGAAGAAAGGGTGCATACGATTATCTCCTAGAATGTCTTGTCTTCTGTTGTGAAACACTATTTGTGTATTAAGCAGAAAATTCCTTTTTCCACTTTCACCATCTTCCCAGTCTTATTATTGCGGAGTAGTTCGTTGAGACGACCAGTTACCAAAACCTACACAATATTCAATCTTACAAGGAATTAAATGAAAATATGTGCAGAGCACTGAATATTCGTATCCAATTTGAGCGACAACGAATGCGAGTGCTATTCAAATGAATTCCATGCTTAATTTGCATAATTAAAAATAGCCGGGGGAAAGCTATTCATCGTGGCTTCTAACAGAGAGGAAGTCATCTGAAAGATTTAAGAGGGAAAACATGAAAATTCAGTCCAGTAAATAAAGTCCAAAGTGGCTGTTTAAAAAATTCGATTCTATCTACAATGTTATAAATAAATCCCCAGGATAAATCCGCAGTTAAGACGAACAGGCTGTGAGAGAGTCTTGCTTTACTTGCAGGTCAGTGAGCACGTTATATATATATAATACCTTATAGTAAATATATTGGTACTTGAGTTTATGCTGCGTGGGCGGATTTCTACCATGAAATTACCGGAAAGGAAATCAGGTCTTTGCTTTAAAAAAAACAAGCATATAAAATAATCCAAGAAGAGAAAGTGGGGGTCACGAGTATAGTCAACTTTTATAATAAATAAGAAATTACCTCGTGTGCGTTAGTTTATAGTGGTGAGACGTGAACACAATGCGTGCGGACATAAATCTGCCCAAGAGAACAGCATGTGAACGCATCGCGAGGAATTTTTCATTCATTTGCCAATCTATAGTTGGTTCTTGTAGTTTTGCTGCTTTGTCCTATTAGCTGGTGACGTACGGAGAAAACTCTTGTTAGCCTACTTTCCCTCTCCCTCTCTTCTTCAGGCTAGATTATTTATAGAGTGATTTTTTGGCCATAGAAGGGGAGTAAAAACTTTGCGAGGTGAGCATAATGTACTATGAAATAGAATGTAAAGGGAAAGCGAGCAAATAAAATGCCTGACTCTATAAGCAATGCACAGACGATAAAAAATGCGATTGATTCCAAGGAACTTTGTACACAGCATCCTCTACTACTAAATGACAATCGAGTCCCGGCACACACACACACACACACACAGAAGAAGCAGAAGAGCCTATAGTAATCTGAAGAGTTAAAAACTTTGGAGAACGTAAGGATTTGTGCGCGTAAAGTAGTGGAGATCATTGGGAAAGACGAAAGCTTGTTCTTTTAAGTACCTATTGGGGACATGTACGTATTTAGTTATAGTTATTTGCAGTGATGTGAGCGAGTGACTGGAAGAGTATCCCTTCAGTTCAGTTTTCTGCTAAGTATAGCTTGTGGCACTGATAGTTTCCCATCACTATCACACACACACACACACACACACACACACACAAGACAGGATAGTCGGGGTCATAATCAATTTTTCGGTCGATTTCAGTCCTTTGCGCACGTTCTCCCTTTCCTTCTTTGCTTTTCCATATCTAAGGCTCACGGCTCACTTCAACTTCAGCTACGCTTCTTATGTTCTTTTGTGTCGAGTGCAGACAGGGTGCTCGCTCATATCCTAACTCAGCTTACTTACTCATTGCACTTCAACAATATCTCAAGTGCTTTCACTCTCTCTTTCTCCTACGCTTTCTCTGCATCGCCGAGGCTGACGAAAAAAAGTCTTCACACAGAAGAAGACTCAACAGTCCAACTGTAAAGTCAAATTTCCTTCTTACATGCTCAGACTCAATTATGATCACTTGTCTCGTTTTCAGCTCTGCTCGAAGGCCGCCCTCTTTTTTTTCAAAAATGAACACAATTCGTAAGATATTGGCATTTGGTGTGATAAACAGTTTTCTTGTAGTAAGAAATAGAACGGTACTGTATTTATGCATATTGTATCAGATTGCCGCATTGCATTACTGCACACAAGTGAAATGGTAGTGTGGAGAAAGCAGGGAGAAAGGGAAGTATATGTATAAAATAGTAGTAGAACCACTGCTGGGTTTAAGGGGGAATAATCCTGTGAGATAAATGATGCGAGCGCATCACAGTGACAAAATAGGCATGGGGGAGCTCAAGCACAAAATACGGACATGTCAATTCCCCATCAGCTCATTCACTTCCGTCCGATCCGTTCCAATCCACAGCCACAATACGAGTTCAATACGAAGACACTAGTCACCTCACTAAAATAAAGTCAACCAATGCCAAAATATCGTCCCCTATATATGTATGTACATTTTTATTACGCTAATACCAAAGAGTTTTTCTCTTCAATACCCGGATCCGGGTTCGAGGTCGTATTCACAGTGGCTTTAGCACTAAAGGACAAGGAGGTGTATAAAAATAATACACTTGTATCCAGGGTTTCGTCAATCACACTTTTTTATAGCTAAATTCCCACAGTGGGATTAAATGCTGTGATATGATATTAGTACTCCATATCCCTTATAACATTTTAGATCACATTCATCACATTAATCACACCAAGCGTCTCTATGATTAAACGTTTAAAAATATTTGATCACGATGACACCCGAAACCCTGGTTGAATCTTTTCGTGACTGTCTGGTCATAAAGTATATATAGACATCGTAGTATTACTGCTTATTAGGTACTTATAGTGAAAGCACTGTATTACAAGGTACGTTTACAGGAAAATCTATTGTTTCATATCAACTTAATACGTTACTAATCGTCAGTATTTCTTCTGCAGTCAAGTTACATTGCGAGAATGTTGTACTACATTTTATGCGCTATAGTACATTTATACATTTTGTCAGTTTTACTCAACGGGTGAACTATGGACCCATTATGACTTACATACATCCAATGGAAAAGATCAAGAGAGTAGAAAGTAATGTTGTATCAGTTGGTCGTAAGGGTAATGAAGTTTGGAGTGGGACTCCATCTTCGAAAATGTTTTAACGACTGCATAGGTACAATAATACTACAGCGTAAATGTCAAGATAGAATTGCCCGATTCTTTTCCGAAATCATTATATTCTCTTTCTGGTCGTTGGGAGCATAGGAATGTTTCCAGGTACTGATGGAATGTACAGGGTGACAAGAATTCTCTACAAACTTAATTTTTTGTTTTAAATTTTTATGGTCGAGGTTTTGTTCACTAGTTTAGGACAGGAAGTTTTCAGTAGACATTTTCAAAAAAATAAGAAAGGTAATAAATTTTCAACTCACAATTTGTAAAGAGCATTTTCGTGTTGACTTACATTTTTACAAAAGAACACATTTGTTAGAAAAAATTGTCGCATACTTGACTCTTGAGTCCTCGATGATTTTTTTACGTAAGGTAAGCAAAAAATTCTCTTTGTAGACAATATGGGTTTCAGCTTTCCGGAAATGCAGAAGAACAAAACAAAATAAGCGATTGTAGAACTTTCTTGGTAATCTCAAAACTTGCATTTAAGATTTTTACGAGGTTAAGTATCATATGCACTTGGCCGTTCTCACGCGAAAACACCGACAGCTAATAAAAGTCACCTACGTAGGCATTCACTTCACTTGCACTCGTTTATGCAAGCGATAATTTCGTCATTTTGTATTTTGCCAAAAAATAATTCGGAGGTGACAAAATTTAATTTCATTATGACAAGAGTCTCAAAATCTGTTATTGTAAACTATAATTAAACTGCATCAAGTAATTTATTAGGGTACTTATCGCTAGTGTACGTCTTTTAATTATAGTGTTTCTTTTATTGCATCACTTCTTACAGAGGATTAATTCGACGTGTTGTATTGACTGAGAAAAAGTTCAACCGACGTCATTTTTCGTTATTGGTAGATTCTGAATGAAAGTGTACAACGTACGGGATTACTATTGTGTAGGTACATGTAAGAAGGATCTACTAGAGGCATTAGAGATTGTGTGTACGATATAGATACATATAAATAGTTATAAGGAAGGGTGTTTTCTGTCGATTTTGCAGAAAAATGTGTTTGCCGAAAGGAGAATTGGGAGAACAAATAGAGGACGGAGAACATGACAAAACAAGACAAAAATTGAAAAACAAGACAAGACAAAAAAGAACATTATGAAGGTTGCTGACACAAAGGAAACACTTCATCACTCATTTCTTACAAATAATAGTCCTTCACTCTATTCTCTCAAAATTGATACTACCCACGCTGTGTGTTGCTCTTCACAGACGGTGCAAAGGAGCAAGATGCCCTTCAAAAGATTAAACATCTACCCTAATAGGTCATTCTTTCGAAGCCAAACACTTTCTCTGATGAGTATAAACGATCTGAAACACTCAGATAAATAGAGGGAACATTTACTAGAAAAAATTCCTTCATTTATTTTAAATTTCGAACTTGATTTCCTGGGGTTTTATTCTAATATACAAATACAAAAGTACAGATGATCAAATTACATGAAAGTAATTGTAATTTATAATTTCAGGGAAATTTGCACCTATTAAATTATAATTTGTTCTTTCAATGTAATTTGACCATCTTTGAGAACCAGCAAGTCATTTCCGAGAACAAAACATCTTTCCCCCAGCGAACAAGTGACAAAAGGAAACCGTGCTTGTAATTTAGTTTAGAAATGAGAGCAACGTCATAGAGATCAATTGTATTATTCGACTGAAAAGTTATGTGGGTTTGTAGGGTAAGTGTAATGCGTTCGTTTTTAGCTATTCCGATATATTGGATATATAGGTAAGCGTCAAAGCAATGTTACCAGCAGAACAGATTTGGCGATGGGACTGTGACACAAGTGCGGCTCTGTGAGCTTTCCCTTTCATTTGTTTTCTTGTTCAGTTTGAGTTCAGATTTTCGTTTTCTTTTCAAGAGACGATGATGAGGAGGAAAAACTTCACGTTTCGGATAAAAACGACTCTGGGGACTTTGTGGGGGAAAATTGTGTCTTTTCAAAGATTCGTGGTTATGTGTGTGTGTTGTGTGATGTGTTACGTTGGAGTGATGTGACTATTTTCTTTTTTCCTTTCTTCTTTCGTTTCGTGTCAGAAGGCAACTTTCTTTTCATGTGTTTGTAGAACTCATAATGTGACAACGCAACACAAATATTTATAATGCACATTACATCTTTCTGCCATCATGCACATCCCTGCTTCACTTCACTATCAACTTACATGTGTTTACATTAAAGATCTTCATTCATACAGTGTTCATTCAAGGGCTACCTGGCTACAAGACGGTGTCAAGTAAAAAATCAGTGGGAAACTTTAGACCAACGATTCCAAATCCTTTATTGATGTACATACAAACAGATAACTTTAAAGAAACTTTTGCAAATTCCACATTTCTTCTTTTCAAATTTTTAAATGCTTTTCCCCAACGTAATTGAATGTACAGTAAGGAACTGACTTTCTACGGAAGTCAATAAAGAACTATTTTTTTCGTGGATAGAATGTACTTGTATAAAGTTCGGCACTGAGCCGTACCCCTTTCAATGTTCAATTTTGCCCACCCTTTAGGACTGCACTTACATGTGTACTTTAAGTAAACACTTATCTGCAAAGGTTAGCCTTAAAGCATAAATACGAGGGAGTAGAAGGAGCACTAACATTGGATTTCGTATTATTAAAACTACAGTACACCTAATAAATTGTGAACTTCCGAATCTTCACAGTACACCTTTCAACATAATCAAGAATCTCTATAAGGGTACCACCCATATAACCGTGAGATATGGATGCTTTCAACTTTTGAAGTCATTCTGCCAAAGTAGATACTTATTCCTCCACAACCATGTCACATTCTTTATTGGATAACCTTCAAGTGTCTAATGCTACAGAGAATAACCTACCAAAAATTTCTAAACACATTTCATGCATGACGGAGTAATACTGCATAGCGCATTGTGCATAGCCAATAACTTCAAAACTGTATATGTTAACGTACGTATTTATGGTGCCCCTTTACCTGAACACTATCTCAAGCTTGAAGAGTGCACAGACAATAATGTTCTAGAGATTCATAAGGACCAAGGGAACAAAAATCCAGATTCTTGGGTTTTTGGTGGATATTTTTTGGTTTTTGCATACACTTGTGTAGACAGGGTAACTGTAAGCTGCGACACTATACTATACATTGTTCCAAAAACCCAATGGTTTTTTGGCCAAAAATCCACGATACCCTGCAAAGACCTGACTTTGTGAATTTGTAAAAGTAGCAACACTTGCACAGTTACCCATAAACCATGCCCTCTGTAATAGTATAGACACTCAAAGTATATATGCATCTGTTACCAGGTAACCCATAGCAACATTTTTCAATCAAAATTTTAGTTTTTCAGCGGGCTTACTTTATTAGCATTGGCAGCATAAGCTTTTGGCTCTCTTTTCCGCATTTCATGAGCCAGGGGAAAAAAACTAACATTTTGTTTGAAAAAATCCCTCAATGGAATGCCCGAAGGGAGTACCTGTGGAGATACCTTGATAGACACCATTTTATTATGCACGTAAGTTCAGTAAGTAAAAGGTGCACCGTGCAATAAGTACAGTAGAAGTTGCTTGATTTCAGCAAGTGTATCAGCATCAGCTAGTGTACATTAAATAAGAGCAATGCAATATTATGGTAGTAGTAATGTTATAGGTAAATACATGAATATTGTAGCAGCAGAGTCTTAACATGAGATAGGCTGTAAGTTGAGAATGGGCTATTGGTTGTTGGTGAGACCGCGTTATAGTGACCTCATTCATGAACTTGGCAATGTATATAGTGGCTAATAATCTTTCGTCATAAATTGAGGTGTCTACGGTTTGCTTGCTTTTATTATGTTAAGCCAGTTCAGTGAGTTTAAGTCTATTCTCATTCCAAGAAAGACCAGAATGCTATCTCTCTGTATTATTAGTCATCTTATATGAATAGCGCTATCTTCATATACTCAGGGATGGAAAAACACGGGTTTTATAAAGAATAAACCCGTCCCATTGGGTTTTAATGTATGATTTCCTGTTATACAGTATGCTTGTAAATTAAAACAATTATTAAGCTCAAATATTTAATTTAGTCAAACGTTAACATACTAAAAACCCAATGGGTCGGGTTTTTTAATTCATGGGTTGGGTTTTTGTAAAAGACCCAGGGTGGCCATTGCTTCGTTTACTAAACGAAGGCTATACCATTCTGTTCATGTTCCTCCCGCCGCTTTCTCCTTCTAGAGGCTTATCTGGCCATCCACTTCTGAACAGCCATTTAGATTATCCGATTACAACGTCTCTACTACTTTCACCAGTAGCCCTATATTCCTATTAAGCCTTTGCACTACTACAACCATTACAATGACTATACACAAGGACTTAGTGGGAGAAGCCATTAGATCATAGTAAGCTTTTTCGTGTATGTAAAACTGAATCTGATCCTGTTCTCGTTCCTTTCATCTGTGGCAAAGACAATGACAACGACTTAGCGCAGTCTTCTGTGCGGAGGCACTTTCCAACGGTTTCCCTGCAAAATTGAACTGGTTCATTAGGAGAAGGAAGAACGAGTTTGAACAGGACTTTGTGAGTAAATGGGAAAATTAAGGCTCGGTGGTTGTGGAACCTTGGGCTATTCTTCGAGTGGGATCATAGTAATTTTCTGAATTTCCTAGCGATATTTTCGGGCCGACAGAGTCACTGAAGACAAACTAAAGCTAAATTCTGTTCGTGTAATGTTGGACGGGAGGAGAGACTATATCATGATGAGATGTCTACTTGGGTGTATAAATATAAAGCCTGTGCCACTATAAGTGTCGACATATTTTGCCGTCCGGATATGTTTCCGGAGCAATCCGTCGGCCTTCTCCCTTGCCTTTCTCTTTGTCTTTTCTAGCTTTATTGTGTAATGGTAGGGCTGCACGATAGATTTCTTTGCATAAAGGAATGCTACATGTGGATCTGTTAGCAGAGATGAATGTATGTATGAGCAGTACACGTAAAGGGAATAAGTAACGCTACACACATGTGTGAGTAGATGTGAATGTGTATAGCATCAAATCATCCTTTTGGACCGTACATTTTGAATAATAAATGACAGACATGGAATGCCATGAGAGAAAGTGAGAGAAAGCCCCTATATTTATCATCAGAAAGAAACACACTGCATTATTGCATTAGATTAGATCACATTACGTGGCATTATGCCCAGCATTATCCGAATACTTTATTCAACTGGAAAACGCAATCTGTGCACACTGAACAGTGTTGACATTTTCCCAACGTTTTCTCCATTACCGTTCCTCGTGTGTACAGTGCGAACGTCTTTCTGTAGATCTGTACGATAAGATACTTTCGAAATTTCCAAGGACAATGTGAATAAAAGCTATTTATTTGAAGAGTTGGACTCTGCAGATGCCTGCTAATCAGGGTTTCGGATGTGATTATTACAGTGGGATTAATTACTGTGACCAAATTTGATCACAAAGACGCCTGGTGTGATTAGTGTGATCTATGTTATAAGGGATTGGGACTACATACCAATTAATCCCATCACAATCAATCACAAATCACAGTATTTAATCCCACTGTGATGGGGTTTTAGCCGGAGAAGTGGGATTTACGAAACCCTGATGATAACGATCTACTACATATAAGTAGACTAGTAAATTGTTTATGGCAAGAAATGTATATAATATGTAGTCGTACGATAGTAATTATGTACTTAAATTATTGGATCAATATTTTAAAAGTAGGGTTACCTTTGTAATGCACTAGACGATTCAGTTAGTCGTCCCCTTTCTTTTGGTTTCCTTTTTAGAAACAATGCTTTGATTTACTCAGTTTCCTTGAACTCTCATCTCCTTTGGCGTTCACCTTCTTTTGTGTTATGCACTTTGAAGAATCGTTGGTGGAGTTTTATTTACTTGTTTTGTACTACCTATGAAATATTTGCCCAAAAGTACAAAATTTGAGTGGAGAAAGTAGTTGTGTACAAAAGTGAAAACACTTTCCCTCAAGAGCAAAAATTCTTAAAGGTGAACTGTAACAAAGTTTTGTATAACTTTTTCTGCATAAAAGTGGTTCTAATGTAGGGTATAAAACCCATGGGTTTTGAGTCGTAGGTTTTGGCCAAACCCCGTCCCAATGGTTTTGTCTGGAACAATGTCCCAGCTTATAAGTACCATATGTATTTAAAAAAATTCCTCCAAAACACTGGGTTTTAGTTCCATGTTATAAATGTGCGCTTGGGGTATGTTCCACGCAAAGCAGACCGAGATGTATCGAGAATTTACAGAATTTGAGTGGAGTACTTTGTTATACAAACAAAGTAATATATTGGAATATATAGAAAGTTTGCTCGTATATAAATACATTTGTATATTATAGCATTTTTGCCTTATTTTTCTCGTTTTAAAACAGTCTGGTACCTTATCCACCCTAATCACCAAAACTTTTACATTAAATAGAATTTTGAACAAGTTTTGAAAATTTCACTAACAAAATTTACCACATTCCTTGCTATTTTACTTTATATTAATTATACACTTGAGAGAGATTGCTGACTGACCACTAAAGTTCGTCTCAGCATTTCAATGAAACATTTCAGCCATAATCCTTGAAGGGTCACTTCTACAATTCGCGTACTCTCCCAATTTCTGGCTTGCATCAAGGAACACAGTGGGGGCACAAAGTAGAGAAACTTCTACGATAGGTAAGTGAAGGTGAAGTCAGGCAAGTTGTCCTTGTCAGAGAAATGTGATGTTTTTAACTTTCTATTACATTATCTTTTGCCATGCTGAGTGTAATAGTTACGTGGACCACGCTAACTCGAAATACTCGAAAGTGGATTCTACTCCTTTCACATTTCTCTCAGCTTTTCAAGTCAATCGAGTTTACAACAGACCCACTTTTATAACTTACCAGTAGCTTATCTCTGATATGGCATTGTAGTAGTCAGGGTTTCGTAAATCACACCTATTCAGGTAAAATCCCATCACAATGGGATTAATTACTGTGATTTGTGATTAAATGTGGTGGGATTTATTGGTACTCCGTATCCGTTATAAAATAGATCACATTAATCATACCAAGCGTGGCTGTGATTAAACATTTGATCACAGTAATTAATCCCACTGTGATAATCACCCCAAAAACCCTGTATTTCCATGGTAGACAGTTGAAGAAAGTCAATTACATCATTTGGTCTTTTTTAACCAAGGGGAAAGGACTACATGCAATACTTTCCCATCCGTCGAATAGACACCGAAGTAGTCTAATTGTAAGTGGATTTACTCGAAGATCTCAAACTAACGTTAACAAAAGAAGCTGTGCCTCCTTGGGAGGTTTACACCATCGTTACCATCCAATGTTTACAGAAACAGAATCAACTGTTATTTTCCCTTGGAATCATTACTTGAAAAACTTTCTTCATTCAATACTTAATGAAATACAATGTAATTAGCGGAATAATTATTCTTTGTTTAATGCCAGTGACCATAAAATTAAGTAGTTAGACGAATTCGTTCTCGAGATCGTAACGATTCCTTTGTCTAGTAAGTTAGAAGATTTTCTTTTCAATTGACATTTCCCAATCATTTTAATGGCTACTCTCAAGGTTGTCTTGAGAGTCCTTCTTCCTATCTTCCTAGAAGGTTGGTCTTAGCAGCATTTTGACATACGAAAAGATGAAGCCTATTTTTGTCTCCAGTTGTCTCCAGTTGTCTCCAGTTACCATGTA
>JABASC010001062.1:0-27743 GCA_019776185.1 Plutomurus gul | reverse complement strand
AAGTTTCAGATATAAAAAATGTAGTAAAATGCATCAGATGATAGAAAATTAATACGTAAAAACATATTTCTTTTTAATAGCTTTATTTCTAATGGTAGAGAGACAAACTGTTTTGCCGTCTGGCCTGGCCCTGTGCTATGCACTCTTCTACGTATATAGAAGATATACTCCATTTATACGGGGCATAATCGTAACATTTATAGTGTATATAGTTAACGTACTAGCAGCTACATGTACCATTTATTTTCATACATAAGGATCTGTGTGTAGTATGGAACCACCCTATTCCATTCAACTCTTATTTCATATTTTATTGTACCATTTATCAAAGATAAGAGCCGAGGGTCGACCCTACCGACACTAAACATAAAAATCACATAGCACTTCTTTCTTGACTTCTAAGTCTCTACTCCACCATCCCAAAAATCGACGTCCAACACAAGACCCACCTATAGTATATTATAGTAAGAAAATTTAGTCAACCCTATTCTCACGTAACTAGAAACATGCTCTATCTCCATTCTCCCCTGTTGCAATTCTACTACTCGTAATCGCACACTGCCTACTCATACCTACTGTTGCTGAAGAACTTTTATGCCCCAGCACGAAAACGGTAAGTGGCAGACGAGGCCCGGTTATTGTTCGGAAGCTAAGTATCTGCATTCACCAATTCATCGTAAGTAGTCGCAAGAAGGTACCCTAACTACACATTTGGTGTTATTATAAACTATAAGAACAGTATCGTACTCAGTTATAGATTATCTGTTCTACTCATTACAGTGCTCTAAGTAGCTACTATACTTATGCCTCGATCATTTATTTCAGAGTACTCACCTGCGTATCAAGTTCGTTAACTTTCATTGATAATATACTCTATAGTAGCTCGCGGCATTGTCGTTTAGCTATTTAGCATAACGATATTCTGTTCTTGCTTAATTCAGAGAGAATCGTGTTCCAACTACAAAATGTACGGTATGAACTACAGGCACTCATCCTGTAGTAGTAATAGTAGTAGTGCCAATTACAATTGTAAATGAATACAAAGGACGATTATAAACTTCATTGAATTGGCTAATTAGTAGTCATACAGCGGGACACCTACTGATACTTATTCTAAAGATAGAACCGTTCCTGTTACCTTAATTACTATTGTACATACACATGCAGATTTCGCATACTTGATCAAAGCATACATTTTCTTTCTATACTAAATCTAATATAGTAATTGTATTTTATATGTAGTGTGTACGGTGTAACAGTTCCATTGGATTATTCCGTATTACATTATTTATTCTAAATATACGTATTAATTTTTGGTACAAAGTGAACCAACCTTTTTTACCACAAATTAAGCTTGAAACACAGAGGATATATAACAGTAGTATTTAGAACATGTGCGGCTACATAATTGAAGCCTCTTAATTAATATCATCATCATAGGTATGTACATGTATTGTTTTTACAGAACTTGATTACGAAATAATTATTAATTCTTGTATTGTAAATAAAGAAATGTTTTTGTACACCTACCTACTGGTGATTAGAGTAGTAGTAGTAGTAGTAGTTAAGAGTAGTAGCATCATCGTAGTAGTCGTAGTATGTAGCTAGGTAGATCTGTAATGGGACAATATTTGCGGATGCAGTAGTAGTAGTAGTAGTAGTAGTAGTAGTAGTAGTAGTTTCATATTATCTGTATAATATTGTGTTATTGTGTTGTGGGTGGACATGGATATCAATTACAGTAGAGTCGGTGAAATATTATGTACCTTTAGTGTTATAATATTATTATTATGTTCGGTCTCTAGGAGTTAGCAGGTAGATGATGATAGAGAGAATCGTAGTTGTAGGAAGCTTGGACAGCGGGATTGTTTAGGAATCCGTAAACGGGGTTGTACTGAGACATCAGATCATATTTGCTGTCACCCCTCGAACTCTCTGGAATGAGGTTTCTGATGGAGAAAGGAGCGAGCGAAGAGTCCTTCATGTGAGCGTTTTGAGTCATGTGCAAAAGAGAAGGCAATTGTCCAGAGTCTCCCAGCGGGTAGCGATGGTGTCCGGACACAGCGGCTAGCCCACCGCCAACGCCCGCACCCACACACTCGGGTCCACCACCGTTCGCGATCATCTCCATCTTCTCGAGATTGTCCATGACCGAGGGGCTGTTGCTGCTGTGATCCTTGTTGTGGATCAGGTGGTGGCTGTGGTGGGAGCCGTGGTGGCCGAGACTCATCAGGTTGCCCAAGTGGTCCACCGCGGAGTTGTCATGATGGTGCGAGTGCTGATTCGAGTGTGAATGCCGATGGTGGTGTGGAGGACCACCGTCTGACAATTTCGAGTGGTTACTGTGACTGTGACTGTGATGGTTGGAGTGGTGGTAGCCGTTGGGTGACGAGTCCTCCCCGTGGTGACTGTTTGGCGGAGTCGTCGAGTGATGCTGATGATGTGGTTGACTGTGCTTGCTCGAAGACTTCCCGCCTGAAGAAGTGTTGTTATTATTGTTACTCGGAGTGGAGTGAGTGCTTAAGGGACCTCCAGAGCCGTTGCTGCCTCCAGAGGTTGAGGAAATCGATTGCTGTTGATCCTGGTGTGTGGATCTGTGAGCTTGTCGTACGGCCTCCTTCTTATCATCCTTGAAGCGTTTTTGCCGACGTAGGTAGCAACCGTTTTCAAACATGTTGCCACTGTCGGGATGCAGGGCCCAGAAAGAGCCTTTACCAGGTCTGTCGGGAGTGCGTGGAACTTTGACGAAACAATCGTTGAAGGACAGGGAGTGCCTTATTGAGTTTTGCCAGCGTTGTTGGTTCTGACGATAGAACGGAAAATGGTCCATTATGAATTGGTAGATCTCTGACAATGTGAGCATCTTTGTATTAGCACTCTGTAAAACAAACAGTCAATTACATTAGAGAGAGAACGCTCAATGTCGTCTTTTTCATTAAGTAGCTAAAATATTATGTACAGGCTATTAGAGAGAGGAAAAATAAAGTAGACACGTAAATGCTCCTATTATATCGCCATGTTCAAACATACCTAATATAATATACTATAGTAGTATAGTATACAAGTCAAGCCCAAGTCAAGTCACTCAAAAGTGTATATGTATGTACTACATAAAAAGGAAATGCCTGAGACTGGCATGACTTGCCATTATTACCATTAGAGAACTCTTGTGTAAGTAATAAGTCAAAGGCAGTCGATTTCTCATATGATGTGAGTGAGTGATGACAAAGTCGAACACTGACAAGAAACTTACATTAGACTATTGTCCTAAAGCAAGCGACGATATTACACATACTGCTATGATATAATATTGCTGGATGGTTCGAAGCTATCTAATGTGTATGCTATATTGGGAGAAGACATTGAAATTATATAACTAGATAATTTTGTCATTTGATCTCAGAATTATCTTCTATTTACTCTTCATTTATCAATAACCAGCGGCAGGGAAGAGAGGACGGTACACTTGAAAGGAAAAGGAAAGAAAAGCTAGTGAGCGAGCGAGTTGAGTTACTCGGGAGTCAAGTCAAGTCACTCAGTTCACGAAGCATTCATTTCATGCGAACCAGACTGTGTAAACTTGACTGTCAACTCGAATGTCGAATCGAAAACCTTCGTTTCCACACAAAGACACATCCACTTTTGTCTTTTCTTCGTCTATAATATAAAAAGTGGATGTCTACAATGTGGTTCTTTTACTTGGAAGAATCTGCATTNCTTCATTATGTGCACTTACACCCAAATAAACGTTTCCTGTCATAACTCCTTCCTTATTTGCATAGAATCCAACCTTTATACTGTAATAACAAGTTTTTTTCTCTGTGTACGCCTTGTACAAGATTAATCCGCAAGGAAGCAGTTTTAATATATTTGCTCATAAAATGTCTTGCTTTCGGCAAAGTATTATAAATAGAAGCAACATTATTCTAGGACTCGCTCAGGTATTTTTCTGAATTCTCAAGTTCCACTTACTACTCAGAAGTAGAATGAAACACACAATGTATAATTGTTTTAAATAGTCTAAAATTCTAAATTCTAGTCCCGTGTATTTATTTTCTGCATTGTGTACACATGATGGTATTTTGTTTAAATGTCTTGTTTACAGTTGTGAACAGAAAATGTTTCTACAACATAGATTTGGCCTAATTACAATGTCAACTGTGAACTATACGTAACGTGCATTGCATGTATGCAAATACAACAGTATATAGAGCTGATTGGTGTAATCTATATTCTTGTGGACTAGTGGATTTAGATGGTTGTGGCTGTGTTGTCAGTAATACACAGTATCTGAAGAGCAGCGGCGAGTGTAAGTGTTGTATTTGTTTGTACGTCTATTATGTATTTATTTTGCTTAGTGCGTACGGACTACTCCCACGATAAGTCAAAAGTAAGTAAGGGAAATTATAGTTAAAACAAAATGACACGTTAGAAATAAAACATGGAATACATATTTACATGCGGATATAATTTGCAGAATGAGCACTGGATGATTGGGTAGCTCTCTCTCTCTCTCTCTCTCTCTCTCTCTCTCGTCTAGTAGTTATAATCGAAATTTAACCTGCTACAAGAACACTATTGACAGAGCCAATATTTAATTGTGTTTGTTTGCTTTGTGTTACTTTACTGTGTAGTCTACTTTGCTATACTTTGCTTTACTTTGCTCTGCGTCGATGTTCACTTGACTTTGCTTCAGTTTTGCTTTCCTTTACTTTACATATCTGATCCACAATGGTATACAATACAAAGTACAGTGTTCCTCCTAGGTCGCAGCCAACAAACAGCGCTCTTGATTTGCGGTTCAACCCTATAGCACTACAGACTACATAGACCGCTGATTGTGTACTGGTGAGTACTGTGTGTATTTATTTTCTCGGGGGACGGACTTGCAGTTTTCTTGAAATAAAGAATCACGATATTCGATATCCTGTAAGCTACTTGTTCTCTCTTTTGTTCTACGTGTGTTTTAAGTGCAGGTTTAGCCTTTTGACGTTTACCTAGGATTTGTACGCGTTGCTGTTGACGTTTACAAAGGAAAACCTGTGTCCCTTGTCCTTTTGCCCATTGGCAGTATCGGACAAGAGGTCCAACATAGAAAACTACTTTCTGACTGAGCTATTAATTCCTTATTAGAATGAGCCCCCAACAATTTGACTCGCAATTTTCCAATCTTCATTATTCATCTTATAAATTGACCTTCCTTTCATTTATATTCTGCAGACTTAAGTAGCAGTGCTATGTATGGTGGACATAGAAAGGTTCCCCCGTAGTGGACGAAGCGTTGCTTGAAGGAACACACAACACAACACACTGCATTTGTCATACAGTCTCAACCTAACACGCAATCTGTCCCGTACGCAGCATTCACTTCACCTCACCGTCTTCATGCTGAGCCACTACATACTGATACCTACCACTTAAGTACTAACTAATGCAAACGTTTGTAACGAAGGCCTAATATTTTCTAATAGACTCAGGCCAGGCCACTTCAACAACCACAATATTTTCACCTTACTAGCTTTGCTGGCTAAAAGAGCCACCATTGCTTTTCCAATAATCAATCTACTGCATAAGTTACAGAATTCAAACCACCTCTTTTGCATACGGATTACATTACAGTAGAAGTAAGTAGGTACTAGGATCTACCAATCTTAATGTGTACCAAGCCCATGTAAAATTTGCAACAATCATCCACACTTATTTATTATACTGCTATTTTTGAGAGCATCTTGTCTAAATACATTCAATACAGTAAATTAGTTTTCCGTATGCAGCACACAGATGTGAATTCTAAATACTTTACACAGAATGAACGCGTCTATCGCTATAAAACGTTAAACCACATGTAAGTGTAAAGACTAACTGAGCGTTTCTTTCTGTATTCGTTAAGTGTGCATAAATTAGACAGTTTCACACCTCGGTCCAATCATAAGTAAGTACTTAGGTAATTGTACTTGTTCCAAATTCAACTACCTCGGTGGCCAGACATCACAGCCTTTTGTACTACATTTATACATGTAAGTACATCTACATATGAATTTATATAATCATATGTAGTTGAATCATAATAAGCTGTGAATGCGTAGACACGATAAATAGTTCAGACGAAGGCATAATGATCACTCTACCCAGTACAGTCTACAGATATATGTATAACGAGTCATAAAACGATGCGCAATGATGGCGTCCATATTTTTCATCAGATGCTAGCTAGTATGTACAGCACACTCTGTGTCCAGACACTACAGATACATACAGTACAATATTATGTGTGTACAGTATGTCGTTAGATATACAAATATAAATATAAAAGGCAGTTCGTTTGAATGCACAGCAATGTACATACGTATACGTATACATTTGGTGCACATAGGACTAATCTCTTACAAATACTACATGCATGGCTCACTTACATGTATGTGGTATGTAGCAGTCGTGCAGATACGAGTAGATAGTGGTGGATGGAGCAACAGCGAGCAAAATAACAGCAAAAGCAATAGCTGATAAGTAGGAGAGAACAGAAGAGCAGTTTTGCATTTTATTTGCAGATCGGCTTATAACCTTCTGCTCAACTGAACTCAACTGAACTCATATTGAATTGAATGCTCAAGCTGACAGATCTCACTTCACTGCAATTGTGTTGTCTTCCATTATGCTCCACTCCGTCTCCTCTCTACCTAGCAGTATGTGCTCTCTTCCCACCACCACTGCTAGTTGTACCTAGTATATGGCTTTTGCCATGTAAACGAAACGAACCCAATCCCAATCCTACTACGTATGCATACCAGCATGAAACTGTTACTTGTTCAGTAGCATTCAGAGGCAATTAGAATTTCGTAGCAGCCAATGCACCATATGAAAATCCTCTAAGCACATGAATACCCCATTCTGAGAAGTAAGTATTGAATTTTAGTGATTATTAACAGTGTTATGTTGAGAATTCGCCTCTAGTACTTTGCAAGCTGTAACTATGTAGCAGAGCATCAACATTCACGTAAAATTAAACTGTGAGGGTTTCGATATTGCTTTTACGAGTCGCTGTGTGACGACGGGGGTAGGCTTTTTCGATGTACTAAATATTTAGGTGGTTGGTTATATGTACTAAGTACAACCTCTCCTCTACTATCTGTACTGTTGCTACTAAAATCTAGAGTTCTCTGTTCATAAAGCCGTGTATTGAGAGAGAGAGAGAGAGAGAGAGACAAGGCCTAAGGGAATCAAAGTTAAGCGAAAACCCAACCAGTAGTGACTTATTGTTAGTAAGAGTGAGAACAGAATGGTTGGTTGCCTTGCTTGTTGGCAGAAGTGCAATAAAGTATGAATGAGAGTCATTTGATTGTTAGGATGAGCTTTGAATTGAAGTTGAGTTGTGAGCTGCATTGCTTATCTCTATGAATACATTGCATTTCGTGAGCCACTACCATTACACGGGTTTGAGACTAGCTAGACGGGGTTGCGTTGCGTTGCATTCGTTTATGTAGTATAATACCTAGTTCGTTTGCCTTGTGTCTTTCTTGTCTGCAATATATGTAAGTATATAGCATATATAGAGGAGAGTTCCTTCATAGGCTTGATTGTGTGAGAGAGTCTCCATAATATTTTTGCTTGCCTTGCCCTTCCTCTCTGTGTCTCTCTCCTTTGTACAGTAGACACAAGAACAGAATACGTACGTAATAAAAATTCGGTTCAGGGAGTGAACTCTCGAGGAAAAGAGCAAAGAGAAAGCCTCTGAAAGGAAAGGGGAAAGAAAGGACGACGACAGCAGCAGCAACGGGAAGGCGGCCAAGTTCGAGTTCCTACTAATCGTCAAGCGACACTCTTATAGTACTCCCTACTAGTATTTATGTAATAGTAATACTGTGTCGTTGTGCGAGCAGATTGTCTCGTGAAGTTTTATGGTTAGAAGTAAAAAGGATATATGTATGTATATATGTAGTAGAATAACATACGCTGTATTGTAGATTATTATGGGAAATTTGTTGTCGAGCAAATTTATATTCGAAATTCGTGTTACATTCAGGGAGTGGTGGTGGTAGACTTGTAGCGAAGCCGAGATAGGAAAAGATCAACGATATTAGTAGGCTTATAATAAGGAGGAAGGGAACCAACTCTCCCCTTTTATCACATTCTTTTGTGTTCGCCGCTATTCTTCTCGATCGTTTTGCTTTTGGTAGATATGCTTTGCCGTAACAGACAAATTAGCACAGATTTATTCATTCCAACAAACCGGTATGGTCTTTTGATTTTTTTTTTGCTGCAGTGTAGAAATATTCGAGAATTTGGTGCTGTACTATTGGAGATTATGCAGTTAAAAAATGCGAATTTTTGAATTTATTCAAACACTGCATTGGATTTGAATGAGTACGTCAAGTTTTATTTACTTTTACTTTGCGCGTTAAATTACTGCTATAAATTTTTTGTAGGGAATTCTTCGAGAGTACCGCCTAGGCCGCCTACACAAAGGGAGAAGGATGATAGATAGTGTGATGATATTTGATATAAAATTTCAGTTTGGCTTTTTACAGTTTGATTGAATAGAAAGAATGTGCATTGCACTTTGCAGTTTGTCGGATTGGAATTTGCCGACGACCGACACTTGACTTGAATAAGGTTGCTTGAGCAAACAAATTAATGCGTAAATACAATATTTGCTGATGCTTTCCAGGTGACTAGTAATCATTCGGTAAAACATAATTTCTATCTCACACAGAGAAACGCAGAGTTTTTTTTATTTCGTTTACAAACATTGGACTCTGGCAATATCTAGTGGTATGGTGGTAGTAGTAATCGTAGAGCTGTATGTTTGCCAAGCAGTTAGTTGGAGGATGGGATAGGCGAAACCACGGCGAGCTATGTGTCTTACTTATTATGTTTGTGCAAACACCACAGAGTGCAAATCTGAATAAAAACACATACGTCACCGACTTGAAATTTATTGGACTGTTGCGTCTCTCTCTCATTGTCAGATTGAATGTTAAGTGGAGAGAAATGTGAGATAAATTATATTCCTGTTTGTACTCACTAATAATAATAATATACTACTGGGGAAAACCACAATTGCCTTCATCAAATTTGTCTGTCTACCTTTTTACATTCACTTCCATTACAGTAGAAAATGCTACACGAGAAGCTAAGATAAATACTAATTGAATTCTGTACGTATATTTTGTGTGGACTCTAATGTTTTTGTACACCATGATGACTCTATGTAAACTTGTATAATATAATGAAGCAAATTTGCAGATATTAAAAATTAACGTGTAGTTTTCTGTGAAAGCACCATCGCCTCATAAAACATTCGGGCCAAGGTTGAACACTAATATAAATGTATAAATCCTGTTCTGTAATGTCTTGTTCGTTGTTTTTTCGTGAAAATTTAATCATAAAAGGAAAGCAAATTGAATGTTATACAATATTTATTGCTGTAAATATGTATGCCCGTGGAATCCACAACGTGGTAGTAGTGGCAATGCTGGTGGGTGCATTGAATCAATGTGGCAAGTAAATAAAAACTCAATCATTTCCCTTTGTGTATTTAAATGCACCCATTATAAGTACTTCGTGATAGACTAATCGTCAAATCTGTTTGCAGATCCAATTTAATTGTGTGTACAATGCTACCTACGAGTTTTTTGTTCTCGTTGTTTACTTTTTTGCACTTGCGAGAGGAATAGGAGGACAATGACAACGAGCTAGTTTGTTTTAATGAGTTTGCTAACGTATAGCGTCCAGTTTTTACATTTCTGTCAACCAATCAATGATAGATTAAGTAATTGTGTTTGTTGATTGAAAGACACAGTAGTACTGTGTATCAGAACACAATATTCAATTTTGCTTTGAATTTTTTAATCTCTTATTTTCTACGATTCGTTCAACTCAACTGATTGATGAATATAATATTAACAGAGGAACCTGCCGTTTCCATCAGCCACATTAACTTTAGATTGATAACATTCCACGTAACTACATACGTATATGCACATGTATTTAGTGTCTTTTTACTTACTTTCCCATTATTAACACTGCATTTTATATTTACAATCTGCAAATGCATTCATAGAGAGTAGCTGTAGCTGCGGTGACATGTTTTATAGTAATATGCGTAGGTAGAAATAGAACTTTCAGATAAGCAGGATATTACGTAGAAGAGAGCTGAATTGAAGACTACTTATTGACAGAAATAATCTATCTCTCAGTTCGTTTACAATTGTTGCATCGCACTTTATCTACTTCTTGTTTATTATGAATTTCTGGTGGCGCTGGTTAACTGTTGAGTTATGACAGTTTGTCAATCTCTCTCTCTCTCTCTCTCGCCCGGTTCGTTCAACATAACATTCTGATTTCTTTATCTCTGTGATAGCAAATGTTACAGACTACTACCTACCAACTATCAGCCCAATGATTACACAGTACAGCACACTATCGAGCGAGTGGGATTTTTCACACAACCTACTTTTACGGAAAAGTCATCCTCCTGACAGTTTATGATTATACGATGATTCTATTTTTAAAACTATTTATTCTATCGTTCAATTTACATAACTTTGAGTTTAATACGCCAGCTATACGAATAAAAATGATTCGAATATGCGGCAGAGATGTGCTGTGATCTCAATTTAAATTGTGGGATATTTATTTGATGAGTTTGATGCATACATACAGATAGTTGACAATAACGACTCAACTACTATGCATGGGCTTGTTTGTGTGTTCCTGTTTTTTTCGTTTCCGCACGTGGTTGATTCATCAAGTTGGTACGTGGAATTGAAATCCTTATCTTTCCCAAAAAGAGATAAGCGAGAAGCGAGTGCGTTGTGTGAACTGTAATTTACTTCATGGTATGGATGGCCGATAGATTGTTAATGCATTTAGCTGATGTCTTCAATGTATTATCTGTATGTGTGCCTATGCGAGCGAGCTTTCAAAATACACAAAGAATTTTCAAAGCTCATCGTTCCTCATAACGAATTCTGGATAACTGCTGCGTGAACTCATAGCGTTAAAATTGGTTCGGTAAACTTACTTATCATTGTTATTACTCATTATACTCATGGAATTATTTATCCTCAAAAGTTTTATAACATGAAGGAAAGAGGGGGAAAGGAATATTCTCAGTGTACCCCGGCGTTCTTTGTCTATCGATCCAAAATTTTGTCTCACATTGTCTGTGAGTGAGGAAGTTATAGAGGAATCGAATGCACCCTGTTTGAATAAAAACTACCATTAAGTAAATATGTGCTATCATCAATTCGTCATTCTGAAGATGATGTTTAATTGCTTTATCTAACAGAAAAGAGGAAAACTATGTAAATGTGCACTTTCTGAGTTATAGTACACTTTCTCTTAATGCAAAGGAATTCTATCAATACATAGATTCTAATGTTACAGCGTAATCGCACATTTAGACTACGAAATTCGACATTTTATTATTTTTATTTAAAAGAGATTGAACAACGTACCTGAATAGCCATTGTAATAAGCGAAATGTAGGAGTAGGGAGGTTTCGCATGTGTGTAGCTTCTACGGTAGGTTTTCGCATTGGCGGCAGCGGCCGCGGCAGAGCTAACACTATTGGCAATAACGGAGGACTCTCTAAAACTGGAAGAACTAGTCCGTTGACCATTATGATTAGGACTTGGGCCACCGTTCAAGCTAAGATTGTCACAAGAGCCCGAGTTAATGCCTCCACCAGCAAGTCCATTGTACACGACAGCTCCATTTTGTCCCATGCATTGAGCTGTGGACGGAGAACCTATGTTTGCCCCGTACGGAGTCATTGATGGTGAGATACACTGCGGAGATCCGTACTGAGTGCAATTGACGTTGACAGCACCATAAGGCGAGTTCATGAGGTAAGTCGGTGGTGGAGAAATCGACGTTTGCCCGGGTAGTCCGCCCCCACAGTCACTTCCGTACATGCTTTTCTGCGAAATCATGCTAGCCATCTTCTTGATTGGCTTGGTTGCCCAAAGTCCAACAGTTTTGTCACACAAAATTCGATTTGCTTTTGCAACAATTGTGTTTAATAATATTCAAAAAGCTTTTCTCGTTTCCTTACAGAGATTTATATTGTTTTCTCATTGTGTTTCACCGAAATTGTTTAACTTGCAACACCATGATCTGTTTTACTTGGTATAGTTTATTGCATGATTCACTATTCACTTGCACACAATTGAATATTTATTCTGTCAACGAAGAACAATTTGTCTTTTGAGGGAAGAGATTTTTAATTTGTATGCTAACGCAACAACGTGTCAATTCAATCTGACGACAATAAGTGAGTAGCAGTGTAAACGAACTAGAAGGAAATAATTGTGCACCCGATTATTATCGTTCAAATCACCACACACAAACAAACAAGTCTACAAAAACAGTCGTAGTAGTAGAATTTATTAACGATTGCCACAGATAACTCTGTGTATATACGTAGGCAGAAGAGCAGACTGGGCACACTGTAGCTAATGATAATATCGTTATTATTTCGTTGACAAAATGTTATTGAACTTAGGAATTGTTGTTGGTGGCTGTAGTTAGTGAGTTGGTTGCATTTGTATTTGTTGGATTAAAGATGAGAGATGAACTTTGCCAGGCGGTGTCGTGCCGTGTCCGTCGACAAACTATTGGCCAGACTACGTAATAGGAATAACACTGTTTATCTTCAGCGGCGAGAGAACTAATATAGAATGTACATATAGAGATAGGACATGGAGACGAGATGAGTGGGTATGACGAATGTCTCCTCACTTATGATGACAAAGTAATGTGTGCGGCTGAGAGTAGCTCTCTATCTTTTTCTATTGTAATTGACGTGTGTATTTTCTGTGTATATGCTACACAGTGATTATCTATGTGTTCAGTTTCGAAGAATATTCTATTCTCCCCACATATTAGTTTACCATTTCGAGTATCAAAATGACAAGTGAGAGAGTATGGATTCTAAAGTCAAGTCAAGCAAACACTGATTGTAGTGTATTTGTGTGAGTTGGTTGGCTGGCTGGATGGGCTTAAATGCTGCTGCTGTATATAATATGTGTGACTGTGTGTGAGAGAGAGAGTCCACAAAGTAAAACCAGTTTTGGTCCACGTCCAGTCAAATCACAGCCACAAATCCAAATGTAAATGACTGATAATGGGGCGGTCACAACACAGCCGACGAGCCAACAATCGTCCACTCACTAGTATAGTACAGAATATTATTAGCTGCTGGAGCTCTCTCGTAAGAGTTACTCTGTAATGTTTATGATAAGTTATGACAATTCTCACACACACACTTGACTGTCATAAATTAAACCAGCGAGAAAAACTCATTCACAAGTTTCTGCTATGTATGTATGTATTATACGTGAACTTACTCTAGAGCAATACTTGCACACAGTATTATTAACAGTCTTCGTAATAACAATAATACCTGTACTTTGGTTTATTGTAGATGTTCGGAAGTTGTTGCGATTTCCAGAGTATTCGATTGTTCAAACATTTTCGTCATTGATTTATCTACAATGCTGAATCTATACTGCTAAAGTGTGCACAGACAGACACACATACACACAGATTATCTGTGTACTATACAGTTCAATCCACTGATAGCCCCTCATACGTTTGTTTTCAGTGATCGCTTTTCGATTTTTTCCACAATTCTCTGGTTGAATGGCCTCTGATGTACTGACTCGTGAATTTCGTTATTTCGTTGTAGACAGATTCTGTCACCTGTGTTCAAATAACAACACATTAAAAGTAAAATATTTAATCATCGACGCCTACGCAATTCCGCATTATTGAGCTGGCTCTTGTTACTATTTGCTACAATTTATTTAGTTGCAAATAAATCAACACGCTCGAATTCATTTACATCACAGATACAAATTCTTATTTAAGTAAACACATTGAGGATTTGTGCAATGCGCGGTACGTGTGTAAGTGTCGGAAGCCTAAAGGATCTACTTGAATGCAGTGCAAAGTAAAATGAAAATATTGGCACTACGATATTGGCAATTAGTAGAGAGACAGAGAGAGTAGCGACCAATTATATCTCCTTAGTAAAACAATGTGAAGGGTACAGGAAAACATTCAAAGTGTATTGGCGTAGAGTATCTCTTCTCCTTTCTCACAAATTACCGGTCAAAGTATACACGACTAATAGTAGGCACACAACACAAGTTTGGGTAAACAAAACATCAAGAATTACTTATAAGATGAGATAATTTACTTTGGCTCTTTGCCTATATTTAATCTATTTGTTTGACTGTGTGCCGAATGCACATAAAATATTAGAAGAGTAAACGGAAGGCTGTGCCTTGTGTGTGTTGTGTACTGACTTCTCAGTCAGTTGACTTGACTCATCGACTCGACTGTTGTACAGTCTGTCTACAGAAATAAGATGAATCCTCTCAACAATGAGGGTAAACATTAAACAAAACAAAATACATTAATCGTGGACTTAGCACGTAACCTAGCTTTTGTATATGTGCATATTGGTAATGCGTATCCCCTACATTCCTATAAGCTGATGTATTAACTTTGTTACCTTATTACTTACTTATTGCATTTAAGTAAACGAAACTAGAGTTATTGCTCACTATATAGACACAGGAGAAATATTAAATGACACTTGGACTGCTACCACTACTATAGAGGTGAATGTGGCTAGTAGTTGCTACTATGCACACACCTATTGCATGAAACACTATTGACTATTTGTGTGCACAGTATAAAGTAAAAGCCTCTCTCTACTTGACTATAACAGAGCATAACTCAAAAGGTCAACAACAAATATTGACCTGCATCCTACAAATATACAAACTAACTAACAAGACATTGTGTACGGAGTCCTAGTACATAATATGTTAGTATAGAGCAAGAGTGCACAAGAGGTGTGTGTGTGTGTGTGCATGTGTGTGCACGTAAACCAGTGATTATGCATATAAAGTAAGCTGCTCACCTGTAGTAACGACGAGTCAGAAGTGTAGAGCCAGAGATGTGCCTGTTCCAAGTACGTGTACACGTATACATGAAGTACTTACTTTTAGTGTGCAAACAAGCAGGTTAAGGTCCAGACCACTTGGATTAATAATGTCGCGATTTGATTATGTGCCACCACACAAAGGAAGTCTCAAGTCACCATCAGCAATTTCACTTTTACAGTAAATGGAATTAATTCGTGCGGAAGAATCTTCCCTCAGAAACGAGTTCAGAGTCCGCTGATTACTAGGGATAAGTCGTTTCCGTATTGTTTTCCTACTCTATACACTATTTATGCATTCCAAGGACTAAATAAACTACTATTTGTAAATAAATCGGTGACAATCAGGGCTTTTTCCCTCTCTATTTTACTTTCATTTGTGCACAGAGAATGAGAGAGCACACATTTGTCTCTGATCGTGTTTTGTATGTTTTACTTATGTGTGTGTATGTATTCTTGTCTGGTATTGTATGCAGTGTATGCTATTCCAATGTTTGTCTCTGAAAGTAAAGTAACCAAGTAAGTATGAATGGATGGATGTAAGTTTGTTTGTATTTGTTCACCCGGTAGTAGTAGTAGTAGTAGTGGTAGGTGGTAGGATACTACTCACTGTGTTATACCCGGTCTGCCCTGCACCGACTACTGGAAATCCCGGTATGGTGGCTCTTACGTATTCTATCGTACTATTGTATCTAACTAAACTAAACCAAAGGAAAAGTACACAATCCTCTCTCTCTCTCTTTCCTTCGTGTGTTTGGTCTTCAATGGTCTAGAGTGGTAGCAGCAGTAGGAGAGTCTGTTTGCTATATATAATATTATATATGGATTGCTATCTTATGTGTATCGTATCAGTTCCGTACAATGTGTGTGTGTGTGTGTGTAAATAGACTGTGCGAGTCTGATGTGTGTGTATGTGTGTGAGTATAAATTAGCGAGCCTTGTTTTACTTTTCAATCAGCAACAAGTGTGGAAAGAGTTGAGTTTACTCAAAAAACGCCTAGTATAAGTAATGCACTTATAATTTTTTCTGGTTTGGTTTGGTTTGTGTGCCTTCACTGTTGGCTCAGACAGAGTTGAATTGAATTGAATAGACGAGGAGATGGGCCAGAAGGAGACAAGTTCTTTTTCCTTTAGTTAATGTTCTGTTCTCAATCCACTCACTCTCTCCTCTTCTGCTCGCTGTTCTATCTAATGCAATGTTAGTATTGGATAGATAGACTAACCAGAGGTAGAAGGTAAGTAAGTATTCTCTATTCTATCTCTTTCTGTGTGTATGTGTGTGTGTGTGTGTGTGTAGCTATCTGTGTTCGTCTCTCTGTGATGTTATGTTCTCTTCTTGTGTCTATTGGTTTGGTTTGATAGTACAGCAGTAGAGTGTGAGTGCTGAGTAGAGCTCACAGTAGAAGCTGGCTGGCTGACACTCAGAACTTGTGCGACTACTTTGGGATCCCATACACAGAGAATAATTGTCAAAACAAACAGTGCACGTGGATCTGTACACAACCCATATGTTTGAGCTAGCTAAACATCATAAGCAAACTGAGGATCCCCCAGTCTAAGGCAAGCCAAGCTACTCTAGCCCAGTGCACTAGAGACAGAGCGTAGCGTAGTATGCCGGAAAGTGGTCGTGGAGGTAAAAGAGACACACAGAGAGAGAGAGCACGGAGAATGGAGCAGAGTGAATACGACGACCCAAAGAGGATGCTTTTCCCTATTTCCTAGGCTTTCAGAAGACAGGCTCACAGAGCGAAAAACTGCTTTACTACAGCAATCTAATAGACTCGATGGCTGGGTGACCGCCCTCTTCCTCTGCATTAGTCCAGAACAGTCACGGAGTTGACTCCACCTACCTACCACCGTCCTATTACCGGCTCTCCACAGACTGGTTACGGGCGGCTCCCAACAACCCTTCCATCGTCAAACCCAGCCTCCCCTCCATTATCACACTTCCGTCCTTTGCCAACTTCTATACTCGCCTTCGTCTCTGTCTCTCTCTCTCTCGCTCGCTCTCTTCTGCCCACGTACGAATGCATGCAAGCCTTCTGTAGAATTACGTAATATCTCTATTACTTACTACTATTCGAGTATACTTTCACGACACAGCTTTTAATATAGTTCAAAGCTGATTCGAACAGTATCTCCCTAACTTCTCCATCATTTATATGAATATAGCATTCATTCACCCATCTTTTATTATATGCACAGATATACTTTATATATAAATATATATATGTATTGGAAACTTGGAAAGACTGAAGAGTTACTTACTTATGCTTACTTCTACATTGTATCTATCTACTGAGTTGGATCTGTTCTCTTATTCTATTCTCTCTCTCTGTGTCTCTCACTCTCGGGATGGCAAGTGAAACTACCTTAACCAAAAACCGAGTTTCTCTCTGCTCCATACTCTAAAACTCTTACAGAGAGAAGGAGTTAGTGCCACTCTTATTACTGACTTTCAGTTTCCACTACGACAGGTATATATATCCTGAGTGAGCCAACTATCTGCATAGAGTCTCTGGTCGGAGAGAACATTGGATGGAAATCAATGAAACTTACAAGAAGTTTCAGATATTATATTATTATATATGTACACGTTTGGCATTTCACAAAATATTATATTGTCTCCGTTGTGTACTGCAATGTCTGCTTTTAAAGTTTTTTTTGGATCCTCAACTTTTTTTCGGTTCTGTATTGATATATTTTAGCAGTGGCATGGAAGTGTGTAAATTGCTATAAGTACCTAGTATGTCATACGTTTGGGAGACAAATCGAGGGTCTAATCGTATCCCGTGTATAAACGGGGACAATTACTGATTTGTTAGCTAAAGAAATTCAGCTAGGCTGTTCATGCAAATTCATTTACCAGAACACGTCGAAGCACATTTTGACTACCTAAATGTTTGCTATAACAGGCTATATACGAGTATAAGTACCATATCCCTTTCATACTTGCTAGTTAAATAGCTATGCTCTGCATATGGTTTAACATTATTTCCCTGGTCCTATACTCCTCCTTTCACAGAAGAAATTTTCCTTTCGTCTTGAACACTGCATTATGAAGTGCAGTTTTTCCTTTTCCCCTTTCTCTGAAAAACTACCTATATAATGTCACAAAGAAGTGACACTTAATATTGTGTGCTGTGGCAAGTGTGTAGTGAAAGCAAACGCTACCATGACACGAATTGACATTGCACAAGAGAAAATTTGTACTGTGAAGCCACGCGTCAAGTTTTGCATAGAAAATGATCCCTCTTTGTCAATCAAGTAGGTACACTACATGCATTGGAGCAAGGGTTGTCATTATCTATGCAATGCATGCTTTTGATGCTACGAACAAATATTCTTAGAAATATGATAGGCATGTTTCTGATTAACCAAAGAAGATAGGCTGCTCGTATGTTATCGCAGTAGAAATCATGCTAGTATTTTCATATTTTTATAGTAAAAGTGCTCTCAGCTCTCTTCTTTCTTAAATTTTGACGGTTTAAGCGTTTTCTGTCATATCCCAGACACACTGTGAGTGAAGGATGATGACAGCAAAGCGACTAGTGTGAAAGTACAGACTGGCGTTATCGTTGCATTACCACCGCTGTGTATAGAAAAGAAAGCTAGTCTCTCCGCGGTCTATCCACCATTTGTTATGATAGTACTTGCGTGTGGAGCTAATCTGAGTTAGAATTGAATGTAATCATAGTATGATGACGGTGCTGTGATGTAATGTGGCTGTACGTTATGCATGCCTTGTCTCGTGTCATTCCCTTCGCCTGACTGCGCTTCCCTTGCCATAGGACTACCTCGATTCTAAATAGAACTAGAATCAGGAGTCTCCTGAGGGAAATCTTGTGCTGGCTCGCTGATTTGGTTCAGCTTGACTTGACTTAGATTGGCTTGGATTCCGTGGGTTGTTTCCAGTTTCTTATTACATCGTGTGGGTCTCTCTGGTTGGAATACACACAAGGCCAAACCATGCCTGCTGCCATGTCAGTTTTCCACCACTCTTTCCTAATATTGCAAGTATTAGGTAATATTAGGAAGTATAGTATGTAGTACCTGCTACAATCCAAGACTCTTCTCCCTCTTTCTCTCTCTTTCTTTCATTCTACATGAAGCTCGTGTGTTCTAACAATGCTCACAGAGAGAGAGTTCCTTATTGGAAGTGGGTGCAGTTTCATTTCTCAAAGAAAACCCCATACAAGAAAGTAATTTTATTTCATGTGTTATTTTGCAATGTGGAATAGTTTTGATGTGAACACTGTTACTTGTTACGCTCTGAGAGCAGTGCAGCCAGCAAAGGCAATGTAGTACGTCCTTGTTGGAGGACCGAAAAATCGATTTGCTTCCCATCCAAATCAACAAAGTAAATATCACCAGACTTTCAATTATGGGGATGTAGCTGAACTGCACGGTGCAAGTGGATAGGTATGTGCACGATAGTAATGCTCTCCGAGATAGCAAACTCAACAACTACGAACTGTTATGTATTGCAAGTCGCGAGCTAACAATAAGAACTCTCTGTTCGTGTTCCCTCCTTCTTGTCGGCTCTCACTTTATTTCCTCTTCGGATTCATATGTACAAATACTACTAAACAGAATCTGAGCTGATGTAGTCGTCGCTGCTGTGCTTGGCTTTTAGTACTATCCAATATTTAACGTTTCATTTCTCCTCCACAAAGGGTGGAAATGGAAATAGTACTGGGAAATCGTGAATAGTCAAAGTTACTAGTCGCAGTACGCATCTATGTTTGAGAATAATACGACAGAGAGAGAGACAGAGAGAGAGGAGAGAGCGTGTAGTATAAAAGTATTGGAAACAGAATCAAGATTAATACATTCTAGTTCAGGAGTAGAGAATAGAGTGCCTGTAGGTCCGTTTTGTTGACTGAGCAGCGTTTGTAGCAATATCAGCTTCAAATCAGTGACGACAAACTTGGAGGAAGTACGTAACCACAGGAAGTATCTCGGGCGATCTTTTTATGTTGATTTTTTCTTGAAATATTCAATGCATAATATATCCATACTACTTTCACACATGAATTTTACGTAAATAAAGTAAACATGTAATAATAAAACTCTCACAACCTGAGAACTAAATTATTCTAGGAAATAACGAGTGCTCATTTTGTAGAAAATTCATAAAGAATGAACCCACATAAATAGATATGTACTAAAAATTGTGAAATAAATAGAAGAATCTGTACATGTAGTACAACTGTGTACACATAGTTCACGAAGCAGCTTAATTCCTGTCAGTTTAATATAGGAAACACACAGAGGGGTATATAATAAATAGTAGAGAGTGACTCTAGGAGAATGTTTTGTTTCATGTTGCAATAATAAACTAGAAGAGCAAACGCTTCTCTCTGTTTAATCTTAATCCAGCCTAGAAGCTAAGAACTTAGTTCTTTACTTAAGAATCTAATGTAATGTAAACGTCAAATATTACACAGTATTCGAGGAGCCGACATAATAAATTGCATGAAATATTTTGTGTGCTCAAGACCGTATGCACTTGTGTACAAAAGAAACGCTCATTACCTCCTCTTCGTCTAACACTATCTCACCATCTCAAGCTGAACTATATTTTATTGCCATTTTCTCTCTTGTTTGTAACATATGCTTACCTGTGCTTACTATAGGTATTTCTAATACATGTTCATAAACAAAACTACTTCAATACTTGCTCAGCACAACAGCCCAGAGAGTAGTTAATATGTAAACTTGATATCATGTCGTAAAGGGTAACGTTTCTCCACTCTACACACAATTACGAAACTCGCAACTACAATATTTGCTAAATCCAACTTATTTACAGAGAAAAAATGAAAAAATAGGTCCTAGCTATACTGACTTTTCCTTGTGTACATATATTGTAAACGCGTGAAACTGTAAGACAAGATTCTTGATAAAGCAGCAGACTATTGCCCAACAGAAATGTAACTTCCTCTCAAGTAAATAAGGCATTATTATCGCGTAACATACTTTGTGTAAATACATTTTCTTTATTTCATCTGTGTGTGGATAAAGAGATTGTGAACATTTTCTTAAGCAGAAAGAAACTACCGAGTGGTGCACACTGGGATCGCATAATAGGTAATGATGTTAGCTTTTGTATGTGTTGTCGCATTGTGTGGCAGTTACTAAACGATGATGATACTACTACATACAGTAAGTTGTGCTTGTAGAAGGTCATACTATTAAGAAATAAAATTAGGGATGGGCCAAGGGTATTTTTAATACTTATTAAAAGACTCATCCTTATGTATGACATAAACGTTAAAGCTTCATTATAATATTTTGCAGTGGGAAGGGTTGTCATAAAAAATTTGAAGAATCAATGTATTAATTAATGGTATTTTGTATCGTGCAGGAATTGTTTGTGAAAGTACCTGTGAGAAATTATCGCTGACGTAAGGGAATGGACAGGATGTAATTAAACATACAACGTGAGGCTTTCTCGGAAAATACTTTCATCAAGACTTAAATAAGTTATCTACGACTACTTGTAAAATACGTTGTAAAATTGTTCATGTGGAAATGCGTCATCGTTTATTATGACAAGGGAAATTCCAAGGCAGCGTAAAACAATACGACAACCTTACATTCTTGTTTATGACTCATCTGCATGAGGACTTTGCATGAATTACAAACTCTCAGTGAAGTAGTCAAGTGCACACCCTTAATACTTAATGTACTTTCATCTTGGCTTAACAAAAGATAAGAAAGTCCAACTGGCGAGGAATTACTGCTCGCATCCATCTTCTTATTTATGTAGCCTAGATTCCAACTGGCTTTATATAAATGTCCTTGCCCCTTGATCCATAACCTGTTTGTCCATTACAAGGAACGACATACATAGTATCTAAAGGCGTGGATACATGAAACATACATACATACATACATACTACGGTTTGACTCAGATTTTAATCCCTGATGATATTGTGAGAGGACAAATGCTCGAACTGAAGTTATAGGCTTTCTTTGAAGACAAAACAACTCAAAGATAAAGCTGTGCTTGCGCTCTTTCTGCTGTATAAATGCAGAGAGGAGCAACTACGAAAAGTTCTTTACTGTAAATATGGTTGCTGGTGGAACGTACATATTTATACGCGCACGAATAATGTAACGTATGTATGTTTAGCTTTGGTCTCTGAAAACATTTTATCTTATTTATTCTGGACTTTACATCTTTCAATTGAAAGTTCAACAAGCTCTTCAAGGAGAGAGTATAAGTAGGTACACAAAGAACCAAGAAACATATCACATCACACCATAATATAAAATATATATTAGGTACTTTATATTACGAGTAAAGTGTCCTCAAATAATAAATCCGTTCAAGTAAGTTTTCGTACAAATATATTTCATATTGCTGAATACTGCATAACACTAGACAAACAGTTAGAGTACAGCAGCACTCTGCCTTTTAGTTTAGTGTCATTTTGATATCAAACTCTGTGTGTAAGGAAACACCAAATGTAATAAATGTGTACAAAAAGGTAGGCTAGACATCAGATGATGACTAATTGTATTTTGCATGACTGATAAGTTAGTGATAGGGACACAGTGAACGGTGGGGGAACAGAACACACATTACAATGTATTACATTTATTTGTGTATTTATTAATGATAAGAATTCAAAGATAACTATTATAAATAATAATAGATAGAGAGAGGATATTGTTTGGCCGTGTATTCAGTTACTGTGAGAGAGTTTGAGTGTCTACCACGTACTGTACTTTGGAGCATCGTGCTTGAGCTTGTCTCCATTACACAAAGTTAGCATGTAGATGCACAATATTTTCAAGATCCATGTAAAATATTTACTTAGGTCCTTTGCTATAGTACACTACAACAGCAACAGCAAGTATCATGAACGATAAGGATAAGTTGCACAAGCAAATCAAGTCAACAGAGCAGTCGTCGAGAGTATGTACATATCTTTACAAAGGTATTACCTAGTTCAAATTTACTTATGATTTGAGAGGAGACACTGTGTGAAATACAGTGGAAAGGTCTGCACGCTGCTCGCTAACAGAATGGATTTACTTTTATGCTTTTGTCAATAACTGGGCAATAATGCTACCCAAATATTGTGATACCTTTTTACTGCTATCTGTCAAGACAACATGACACTACTGCACGTCATTTATATGCCTGGAAATGACGAATAGGCATTGCCTGATTAACTGTCTAGAATTATACGCTAACACACTGCAATACTGTCACAGTGCGTCATCTTTGGTCATCTACTAATAAATCAAAATTCGAATTAGCATTTAGCTAATTTGTTTTCACTGTTATACACGATCGTCGTAATTACATAGTCTTACCCTACGTTACCAAAATATTACTTTTAATATATTTTACTGAATATTCAAAAGATATTATTTTTATGGTAGGTAATACATATAAAGTACATTTGTTACTTTCCTAAACCATTATTTATGAGAGCGAATATAAATGTAACGGTATTTACGGGATACTAGGTTTTATGTATACGTGGCAAGTCTGCTTTTTGATATGATAAAATTTTTTGACAGGACAGCGTACCCGTACTGGATTACGGGTACTCATATAATATGAATTGTTAGTTGGTGTGCGTTCATAGGATAGCCGGACTAAAGAATAGGTGTGCACATGTTCAACTGGGAAATGTTGAACATGAGAAATGGTGTTTCGACCGATAAACAGACATAGAGCTGAATTATTTATATTGCTCACTCTACTATGGTTGTTGTGTCTGCATTTTAACCTGTAGGAATCGTCCATGAACGATAATGATTTGCGTGACGTGAACGCACGGATTGACTGTCTGCAGAAATTATCAAGGTGTTAAGTATTATTGTATTCTGGACTTCAATTGATGTCTGCCCTGGAACAAAAATAAGTGTGTGCTGTACTTGACAAGTGTTTATGCACATGAAGCACATGAAATGCATTTAAATTCTAGTATAATAATATTACAACAATAACAAAATGACAGGAGGAACGTGGTGCTATCGTGATAATCTTATATTAGTAGGATATCAAGCCAAGCGAGTTTTTCCGTAATAACCAAATGGGATTTGTTAGCCTAGAGTGATCCACGAATGGGGAATCACAATTTCAAGTGTTATCTTATGAAAGTACCTATGAAGGTCTTCACTTGACAGATAACCGAGAAATTTCAATCCTCATGTGAGTGAGGTCTGGCACGTTCTAAATCCACAACAACCGTAGATTCGTTTCATCCTTTATATATACATAATAGATGTCTACAGTATGAGGTATGCCAATGCTATCAATAAAAATTGTAAAATGGTATTATTATCTATAGTTAAAAGTAAGATTTAAAAGATAATGCAGTAACATCATCTGTTTTTACAATATATGTACAATGCCCTCGTGCTAGTTCAATTATTCAGAAAATCAGTTGTATTATTTTGAAAATTCATTTGGTGCAGTGTGCAAAATGAATAAATTATAAACCATGCATATATACATATGTACTACTAAAAACAAATTTACTGTAATTATATTGATATTTAATAATAAAGCTCATTCATGTACAATTTAACTAAAAGTACGGTAAACAAATGAATTTAATCAATCACAACTTGTACACTAGTGTACGAGTGATTAATTACGTAAATACGTAATTCTCAGATAAGGCTTTTACAACATGGAAATCGCAATTATGTTATTTGTAAGTTCAAAATACTTATGAATGAACACTTGTGAATGAGATAGATTCTCTGTGCTCCGAAAAATAGTTCTTATACCTAATGTTATTGCACATTGCATATATCTGTCGTTGGTGATAACTATCTGTAATGTGTGACCCAGACCATTGACATTCACTACACAATTAGTGTTTAATAGCCGTACAACGCTCACTGATATGCTTCCTCACAACATCCCAGGGGGGCATTGATGAAATATGATACATGAAGAGGAATTTTGTTTTGAATATTTTTAAAGTTGAACGCAGGTTGTTTCCGGTGGAAAAGGTAACTCACGGTTAATACTCAGAGGATAAATTGCTACAAATACGTTTTAGACAAACAAACATGTTTACAAGTACTTTACAAAGATAATTAATGCCTAATATTGAGATTATGCTGTTTATATATTTTGCATTATTTGAATGGACGAGTAAATAACAACAACGATTCTGTGTAGGTTGAGTAACCCACACGCGTAATAAAACCATGATTTGCAAAAATATAATAATATCCTCATTCACATTTCTTTATTTAGATTTTGTACATCCCCGGAAATGCTGTAATGCTACACTTACAATCAAATAAATCTGCGATTAAACTATTTACAACAGTTTTCCGACACTATTTGTACTCTGTCAGCGGATATATGTAAGTGTACAATAGTAAATAAAAGCTAAACAGACAGAAATCTTCTGTCAATATCCATATCTATCCTTGTCTTGTAGTGCACAACATTTTTGTCAATATGAATTAATATCTATTTATGAATATGATTCACCATTGTCCCAGCACCACATTTTTATTTTGGTTTTACGTTGTACCACCGAATAGATTGCACTTTTTGTAATACACACTGCATGCAACACCATGCTTTCTCTCATTCACTCTAGTACTTTCACGCATAATACACACTGTCCTGTATTACACATGCACGGTGCACTAGATTTGAAGCACAAGCTGCAAACTGAGAGAGCTTATTAGAATCTTTCAGACTTTCACTCATTAATGCTCGCCACAGTAATTTCGAAACTTCCGATAAAATTTCGAAACAAAAAAAGATTTCTAAACTTAAGTACTGGATGAAACCAAAAGATGCTAGTGAATCGTGTGTTGTTGTGGACACGTGTGGAGACGGTTGTGAATTTTGGTGAAATGACACGAGGTGAAGTCGACTCATTCAAAACTGTTGGATGAGGAAAGAGAGAAAAGAGAATGGCTACGATTGAATTTTGTGTGCTGCTGGGAGAGAGAGAGAGTGACAGAGAGAAAGAGGAGACGAAAATTCAGGATAAAGAAACGAAATGGTTTGGTGACTGATAAAATATTTGAAAGTGTTTGCTCTGAAAATACTCATTTAATCTCGGGTTCCATATGGAACTAGGATAGTGTTGAGTACATATACATAGTAGGAGAAGAGTAAACTAACCTTAGCTCGAGCACACGAGAGACGAGAGAGAGCAGGGTGCGTTAAAGAGTATAGCAAGCAAACAATTCAAGCTTGGCAAAGCACATAAAACATTTCATACGGCAACCTATAACTGACTTACGACTACACATAAGGGAATTGGCGGTCGTAGGTAGTAAGTAGTAGATGGTACGTTTACTTGGTGCTTATAATATTAGTAAAGTAATGGTCTACAATTCTCGCAAACATACACTTGCCAACACACTACTTGTTTTCTATATAGGTACGCAGTATTTACTATGTAGTAGTAGTAAGTTAGTAAGCAGTAGGCAAGAGAGGAGCACTTGGGCTGCACCCTAAAGATGGATTCTCTTTACATCTCCTATAATATAATGCTTTTATGCTCTTCAAACTCTTGATATGATACGTTGCAAATACTTACTACTGTAGAATCTAGGAGAAGTACCAGTACAGTGGAGTAGAAGTAATTGTACGAAGAGCCACTATGAACAATGTGTGTGTTATATGTATACACATTGAGATATAAAGAGGAAGAAAAGCGTTATAATATTATATCACTTGAATCAATTCCAACAACCAGAATCAACAACTAGCGAGCACATAGTGTCTGCCTTTTACTTTACTTACTTTGCGTTATTGTTAGAGGTTTCCCGACGAAAGCTTTACAGGTTCACCGTGTCGCTTGCTTTCCCGTCCTCTGCATACATACAAGAAAAATGCATTGAATCTATAGACAGAAGAGTTTTTCAAGTGCAAGGCAAAGCAAAGCAAGGGTGTCATGTCATGTCATTCCACTATTCTCCTCTCTTACTGCTATGTGCTACTCAAATAGTACATTTACTGCGAGGGAGTATTGCATGCTCTGACTGTGTGTACCAGTATTTTCCAAACTTTTAAAGTAAACCCTTCCGGTTTAACGAGACGGGCCTAGTAGGCTCCTGATTGTACGGAAGATATGCTTTTTACACTATCCGCTTTTAGCTGAATGATAGAGGAGAAAGAGAGAAGAGAGGACTAGTGCGCAAGTGAGTTTCTATCTAATTTATCTTATCGTGAACCGTGGTACTAGGTTTCTGCTACACCCGCTATTTTAAGTTTTAGTGGTTTGTCAGGAAGAGACACGCAGTAACACAGGGTGACGATAAAAATTCGATCTATCCTGAGGAAAACTGCACTTTTAATTTGTAAATTAATCAATGAACAATAAACAAAATAATTTATTGTAGTTGATGTAGAGGGAAGAATGACCATGATCTTTTTAAAAATGCTGACAATGCTGAGTCTGTGCTGCTCACTTCGTAGAAAGAAGAATATTCTCTTTGTTTAGATCAACTCTCCATTGAAATCTAGGCAAGAAATATCATTTTCCCAATCAAAACTGCAGTAAATCGTATTTGCACTTTTAGATGTACTAACATAATGTACTAATGTTCTCCTTAAAATTACCGTGCTCCAGAAAGTATTGCAGAAAGTTTAAAGGTTATTTTTAAAATTCATATAAATACTTACAATTAGTATCAAAAGCAAACAAAATGCCAAAGTCTATTCAAATTACGCGTCTAAAATGCCATAATCAGTTTTATAGTGAATGTTAAAAATGTATTCTTTAACAAATTTTTGTGATCACCCCGCACTTTTCATATGGTATAC
>JABASC010001061.1:0-27755 GCA_019776185.1 Plutomurus gul | reverse complement strand
TTGACCTTTGTGGGAAACAAAAACAAGTTCCGGCAAAATAATTATACAGAAAAATATACGCATGCCAGAGCCGTATCATCAAAAATTATGAGGGAGGGGAATCTGTCACATTTGATTACTTCTAGACACCATTTGTTGCGTACTGTAAGATTAGTGGGATGCAATTAACAACCTGCATGTTTATAAATTGACTGGGTACTACTGCATGACTTATGCCACATATACTACAGTGACAGTCTTACAGTGAGATACAAATGAATAATGATGTGACGGTTGGTAACTCAAAATCTTGTTTTACATAATGGTGTTAAGTGAAACAAATAATATTCGCTTAAGCATTGATATAATACCGTACATGTACATACAATTAACAGGTCAGTGCGAAATGCAGCGACAAAAAAAGCTGTTGGTGTTTTTTTAATTACATTGAAGTGCGCAGGCCTTTTCACATTGTTTGGAAGATCACAGCACTAATAAGACATTCTTAAAATGTAGTGCTTTTATAAAATTGGCAGGTGATTTGGAAAATCAAGTCTGTGACCTGAAAAAAAATTCTGCAGATTTCCATTCAATTTGTGACATTTTATTTGTTCTTGTATTATACATTCATTAATACATATAACGTATATTTCTAAACAGGGAGGAAACAGAGTATATAATATTGTGATTCAATATGGATAGCTTTTTCGCTTTAATGGCTAGTGTAGTAACAATTATTCTACCGACCTCTCTTTTTACCATATTTATATAATTACAATACGTCCAATGCTAAACTCCATTTCATATAGACCCAAAGTATTTTTAAATATCATTGTTTTACTTATACAGCACTTGTGTGACTATCATTTATAATATACATTTCAATGTACAATATATTTTTCAGCAGACAGTGATTTTCATTGGAGGCAGGGAATCATAACAAAATGACACTTTCTTGAAAGTTCATCGATACACTTGTCGGAAAACTGCAAATTAATGTAAAATTTTTTCAGCAGACAGTGATTTTCATTGGAGGCAGGGAATCATAACAAAATGACACTTTCTTGAAAGTTCATCGATACACTTGTCGGAAAACTGCAAATTAAAGTAAAAATGGCATCGTTAAGATTTTCAGCCAGAGAAACGCAAAACCTAACCGGGTGTGTTTGTAAAATTAGAAGTAAGTAGTGATAACTTACACCGGATCTCCACATGCTCAGATACATCAGTTTAGGTAGTTTAAGTATGCCATAAAATGCGCTAATGTCCGTGAATGCGAACTCGCCCGGTGTGTCAAAATCGGTATTGCCCTTTTATGACCAACGTCTTGAGATCTGTATTCATAAACACATCCAAAATTCAGTACTCGTTGTTATAAATGTTTTAATTTAAATCAAAAAGATTTACTTTGCAAATCAGAAACACCACTTTTAATTTTTCCGTCAAGAAGGCTGTCGTCGTCCACAGTTAACGCTTTTGATTTTTCAAGGGTTGTGCGAGAAAATCCGGTAACTTCTTCATCGAGATTGACTTCACATTTTCTCAAGTCCAATTCCAATTCTTCCAAAATAGTTTTCAAACTATCGAACATTGTTGTCAATAAATGTTTCGTTTCGTGTGTAAATAGAAGGCTAACGATTTTCAAGTTTGGAAAACTGTTCGGGATTTGTTGGAGTATGCTGCCGTCCACGCAGCCGACAGAGAGCTCTATTCCCAATTCCAGTAAAGTTTGACACGTCGAGTGGAAAAATAAAGGTACGACATCCATGTTGTCCGCATTTGTACTAACTAAATGCATTTTCTTTAATCTAGGGAACTGTTTATTGTAGCAGAAATTTCCAAAGGAGAGCCTGCAACCGTCCCCATAAAAAGTTCCTTCCACTTCCAAGGTGGTAAGTTCTTCTAATATTGGAAATTGAATTGTTTTCTCGTTTCTGCATTGCAAGTCGACAATTTTAAGAGATTTTAAAGACTTCCGTAGTGTTTTCAGGACTAGTAGGAAATTTTCTGGTGCCAGCGGGGGGTCACGAAGTACGAAAATGAATTCTGTGAGAATGGGAAGTTGAATATCTTTTAGTTTCAGGAGTTGGTCGTTCGTACAAGGAAAACTTATCTTCAATTTGAGTAAATTCCGAAATTCTTCTGAAAGCAGAATCTCAAAGGCGTCTCCGGGCCAAGCAACATTTTCATTGTCACACCAAAGGGACAAGGACTCGAGATTGGGCGCCGCGGCAAGAATACTTTTCAGTAAATTTTTTCTGTGAGTCAACAAACTTGTTTTCAGAGATGGGCGTAATTCTCCTCGTAAAAAGTTTGAAAAGTCTAATGCAGTCAAGTTTGTCAAATTCACATTGGGCAGACAATTAGGAGAGAATGAGTCCGCACTTTCGTAGGCCAAATTGATGATCAACCGTTGTATAATTGGACCGTGTTCGTGTAGAAAATTAATCAAAAGCTCTTCATTTTGAGATGCAAACATACTTGGCCGTAATTCGAAATTTACAAAGGGCACCAGCTCACTTTTCTCCATCGCTGACAAGAAAAGTTTAATTCGATCCAGATCGGGGCGGATTTGAAACATGTTCAACTTGTAGAGGCCACCGAAAACGATACATCGACATGATTTCTGTAAAGCGCGAGTAGCCTTTTTCCACCATGACCAGCACACAAGGCGACAGTTTTTCAAATCGTCCTCAAGTAAGTACGAAAAAAGGATTTCTAAAACCTGAAATAACGTCGTTTACTTAGATTCAGTGTTGAAACATTTCTCAATTCAATAATTTCTCCATAATTGGAGTTGGTACGTTGGTAGTCATAATAAATATAAAAAATACAATCAATAAAAGACTTATTTCTTACAAGATCGTTGTGCAAAGGATGGTACATCATTGTCATCGGCATAACTAATGGCAATAAGTAGAGAAGAAGAACATTTGTCGTAATTTAATTTATTATTTACTACATAGTGTGTACTGTACGAGTTAAAATTATTAAATGAGTGTAATCATCACCAATTCTTCTCCAATGAACTACGCAACGAAAGTTAAATTCCCGCAATCCCGCACTCCCTGCCGCCAACAAGTGTATCGCTACAGATGGACCTTTTTCTACAAAATTAGTGAAATCCTTTCAGACAATTCCGCCAAAGACTATAGTGAATAATGAACCCATAAACCCATAATACAGATAGGAAGGTAAATAATTATCAGCACAATTTTCTAATTTTAGTTAAAGCCGACAATTTTAATCTACTAAAACCAGTAATAAGTAGTGGCTCCATTTTGGAAAATTATTTTGTTCTTGGTTCCTTTTGAATGGATCCAAAATCCAATAGAGGTACTCCGCATCCAATGGGACGAATATTGTAATATGCTCACACAATTTAAACTCGCTGACAGTAATTTAATTGCATTTTAAAGAGAGAAAATGTAATAATTTGGACAGTTATTTCATGATTTTATTGCAACCCTAAGCACAATATCCACATCAGGGGCGGATCTAGGGGATGAGTGGTTAGGGATGACATTCCATTTTATAGGCTACAATTCTTTAACTTTACAGTGCACAATGCACAACACAGTTTCTACAAAAATAATTTTTTTTCTAGCTTATTCAATAAGCGAAGGGAAACCATAATATTTAATGTTTAAAAGACTAAAAATGAAATAATGGCAAGCCAAATTATTTGTTCCGATGGAAGAGTATTTATTCAAGCTGTAAATTTTTGATATTTTCTGGCACATCCTCTGCTACTGTCTCACAGCACTTGTCTTTTGGAGGATTAGCACAACATTTTTGAAGGTTTACCCTGATAACGTTATCATTCTTTTTCTCGTTGACTGTCATAGAGAAGATATCAGGCCTGGAGTAATGGCCCACGCTGTCCATGTCGAATTTCCCCCGGATGCAGTCGTCTATATCAATGTCTGCATAGAGAATTTCTTCACTTGTGTAATTGGGTCCTGCCAGTAATTTCCCCAGGGGAGACACAATGCAACTGCCACCTCGACTCGTGACATCATCCTTGAATTGAATAACTTCTTGTAAATCTTCAGGGTAGTCGCTTTTCTTCAAAAATTGGTTGCAAGCCAAAACGAAGCAGCGACCTTCCTGAGCGACGTGTTGCATTGTTGGCAGCCAACCATCGCCGTCGTCCGCGTTCGGGGCAATGTAAATTTGAATACCTAAATATTTCACATTTTAGAAAAAAGCTGAATTGTTAAAAAATTGAAAAAACATTCAGTATTTTTTAAATTGCTTTAATAATTATTTTAAAGAAAAATTTTGTGATTTGTTTGTCAAAATATACCTTTTGAATACATGGCAACTCTGGCAAGGGGCATGTAATTTTCCCAGCAGATCAAACCACCCAGTTTTCCAATAGGGAGATCAAAGACTGGAAGTGTTGAGCCGTCACCTCTTCCCCAAACGAGTCTCTCAGCAGTTGTGGGCACCATCTTCCGATGTTTTCCCAAAAAAATCCCCTCGTCGGTGAAATAAAGCAGACAGCAGTATAAAGTCGCCCCTTCTCTCTCAATACACCCCACGACCAAATAAATATTATTTTCGCGGGCAATATTCTCCAGCTGAGTGATCACCGGACCCGGTACTTCAATTGAGCTGGCCCAGTATCTCTGGAACAGTTTCCGTGCTTCTGCATTAGTTTGCCCCGGTGTTCCGAAATTCAGGTAGTGCGGGTATCCGGAGAGAAATGCTTCTGGAAATACTACTAGCTTTGCTCCAGCGCCGGTAGCCTCTTTGGCAAGACTCGTCAATTTCTCCAAGGTCTTCTCTAAATTAAAAAGAGCGGAGCCCGCCTGAACAACGGCCACTTTCAAAGTACTCATTTTCCTAGAAAAGTAATTTTATTTAAACCTAGTGTGTATTCATTTTGTTAAATCTTTTTAATTAGTAATTTTTGTAAAAGTTTACCAAAGAAGATTAGCAGTTTCTTGGTGAATGGCCCGAGAGAGAGTTGCGATATTGATTTGACGAATAAAGCAATACTGAAGGGAGCCCTGGCAATTACACGAGTTTTATAAAGATTCGATACGAGAACCAATAAAAACAGTACTGTGGTTAATGTACCGTCTGTCAACTGTTAGCAAAAATTTACAGTGTGCGAGCAATCTATATTTGTTGGTGTGTGTGGGATGGTCCACAAATTATGAAGACGGAAAAGTAACTATGAAATATCAAATTACGTTGTTTCCTTCCCTTGTAATCGTAATATATAAGCGGGCGCACATCCGCCGGACGCTGAAATTTAAGCCGGTATTTTTGGGAGGAATGAACAAAGAAAAAGCTACTTAAACATACAAGATCAACTTACTTAATATTGGCGATAAGAGAGTAGGGAAGGGAAAATCAAGGGTTTTGGGTTTATGGGCTTTGGCACAAACGCATGGGATATTTTAGGACGAATTATATCGCCTTTTATTAGATAGATGTCTATGGGATTGCCACAGACCTATATGGAAAATAATGCATACTGATATTAGTTTATCCTATAAGGAGGAGCGTATTAAATGGGTGAAATGTGCCTTCCCCAAAATTTTATAAATTAACTTATTTACTTAAGAAGGAGCTGGCTTAGCCAGCCAACATTAGTAAGGTAGCCGGTGCCCCTTCCCAATTTTTATTCTAGTTACGCCACTGCCTACAGCTGCACCGCAGTTTATCAGCCCAGTCCATTGGAAGCATTGCACACATGAACCTGTCATCTCCGTGCGCACATTAAATGTCTGTATCTGGTTAAAAAATTGATGGCAGCATTCGCTAAGAAATCTATTTCTGATCTGGTTGTAGAAATTCTCTTATAATGAAAAGAACATGTTGCACGCAGACAAATATAGAGGAATGGGTTTATGTTACTGTAAATCTATCCAAATCGTTCCGATTGGAAGTGCAGAGATTCTTAAACAGACACACAAACACACACAAATATTAATGGTACACGCTTTTCCAAGATATTTGTGTGAAGGTGACCTTGACATTGAATTCCTCCCTACCCTCGGTTGTGCAACACGTACATGTGTATAGGTAATCAGTTGATATTTGATAGTTTCGGACCTCTATAGTGAGAAACGGCCATAGGAATAGCGCTTGGAATCTGCTGGTGCTTACAATTAGATAATAATTGCATAAATTTATTTCTGATGTAGATAATACTGGCCCTGATTTAGAAATCAAATTTATATGTTGTAATCATTTCCTACTATCGTTACTTCAAATAATTCCAATTGTTCCTCCCTATCCTCGTTATGTAATTTTTTATAAATTAAGGTGTAAGGACACCAACGATTACTTGATTTTACCGACGGAGCCTTTAGGGCCTTAAGGTTACTTCAGCCATAATGCCTTCTGCATATAAATAAATACGTAAAATGCGATATCCCTTTGTTGAGTCGGCGGCTAAACAAAGACTCACTACTTTACCTACAGGTTAAAGTAGTCTCTTCTTCAAGAATCGTAAATTCTATTCATTTGGAATTCCTATTGCAGGTGTTAGTTACTAGCGTATTCTGAGAGGAATATTTTAAAGGTCAATAAATTACATAGGTAGACGGTGATACGATGAAATATGCTTAAAGGTAGAAAGTATTATTAAAATATTTAAAACTGTTACAAATTTAGATCAGAAGGCTTAAAAGAAATGAATTGGGAGAGGCTAGGTACACGCTTCAGCAGAGCTTTGAAAGTTCAAGTACAGGGCGAAGAAAAGGTAATGAGTAGATGAAGGGTTAGAGAGAATGCATGTAGAATGTAACTTTATTCCTTGCTTCAATGAATGCTCGGTATTTTCCTGGAAATTGTAGAAGCTTTTTAGGCGACAGTAAAAATAAATTTGTCGACATTTCCTTTCTGTCTGCACAACAACCACAACAATGAATTTAGTTTAACCTGCCATCCTTTTTAAGATTTTGACGTGACATTTTACCAGGTAACATTATTGTAATTTTTTTAAAAATTTTGTACATTAAGTCAAATTTCGTATCGTGAATGCATCGTGGCCAAAATTGTAAAATTTACGCAATCAAAGGAATTAATTTACACATTTTATAATTTTCTGACTTTTTTAAACATGATATTTCGAATACTGCTGCCTTGTATACTTATGTGCGCTCAATACTAAAAGGCGATATAACTTGTACATCTTTTTTGTTTGCTAGATTTGTAAAAATGCAGCAAACGTTCACTGTAACACAAACAAACGAGGAAATATCCTCGGGAGAATCTCAAAGGGAGCAGAAAAAGGAACGCAAAACGGAATTACTGTACGATGGGAATTTCTACGATATAACTTCGTGGGTGAGCAAACACCCAGGCGGGAAAATCATCGAAATGTTTGCGTCCACTGGAGAGGATGCGATTCATGCTGTCCAGCAATTCCATTTCCGTTCCACCGAAAGGGTCATGAATATTATGAAGTCCCTACCCAAACGGCAAGCCAAGGATAATGAATGTAAGCTATTGAATTACATGGTTGTACTTTTAAAATGTTCGTTCCAATTTATTTGATTATCTTTTAGTGGGCCAAAATGCATCAGAAAAGAATAAATCGTTGACGGTGGATTTCTTAAAACTTTTCGACGAGTTAAAGTCTGAAGGATATTTTGAGCCTGCTCCTTGGCACGTGGCTTCAAGGTTTTTGGATGTTTTTCTACTGTTGGTCATCGGAAATTGGATTTACTTCTCTTCTGAAAGCTTGTGGGCGGCAGCCATTGGAATTTGCGTAACGGCACTCGGTTATGGACGATCAGCAATGCTTGGACATGAATGCGGCCACCATTCCCTGACTGGAAACCCGAATGCAGATAGAAACATATTATCGCTGCTCTTTGGTTAGGAAATTGAATATTTTCAATTGCTTACTGGCTTGATTGATTGATACATTTCCTAATGTTAAAATATTTTTAGGACTTTCAATTGGTGGTTCTGGATCCTATTGGATAAATCAACATTCAAGGCATCACGCTATGGTTCAACACCTGCATAATGATATTGATGTTAAAACGTTGCCGCTAATTGCATTCAATAAGAAGGTCGTGAAGGATCCCAAAGACGGAAAAACATTTTTTATTCAAAACCAGGTAATTCTAAAAGACCATTCAATTTTAAACAAAATTTTAACTTTTTTTATAATTCAATAATTATGTGATCTAGAAATGGCTTTTCGTGTTTGACACTCTTTTGGTGACAACAGCGTGGAAATTTTACCTTCATCCTGAATACGTGCTACGGAAAGGAAAATACTTCGAACTTTTCATTATGTTGATACATCTTGTAGGCGTGTACTCTTTGTACGGATTTGTCGCAGTAACATTGACACAATGGCTAGGCTCATTGTTCCTCTTGGGGAATTTTACTCTGAATCATTCTCATTTGCCCGTGACTGAAGTTTCGACACATTGGGTGGAGCAGACACTTGTCCACACTGCAAATATAAGATCGTCGTATTTCGGGTGGACTGACTATTGGATGGGGAATTTGAATTATCAAATCGAACACCATTTGTTTCCAACAATGCCACAGTATCGGAATAAATTGATCCGAGACAGAGTTAAAGCTTTGGCCAAGAAACATAATCTTCCATATAATCTGATGAGTTACAGTGAAGCCGTTGCAAAATCATTTAATAATCTGGGTGAAGTTTCACGAGAGTTAATGTGAATTATGTAATGTTTTGTGGTAGTTTTTGAACCTTCTTGTGGTTGTTAAATTTATTTGAGAAAATTAGTTCGGAAATTTGTGTGACTCTAAATAGTTTCAAACCTTTTTTATGCAAACACATTTATCTGTAGATGCATGAATACTTGCGTAAATAAATTTAAAATAAATTTATGAAGCTACATTTCTTCCAACCTTCTACAAAAATGCAGATAAGCCATTAATATTGTAAAAAGGGGCACACTTTTTAATTTTACAGATAACCTATACAAAAATTGACAAAGAATTCTGTGGCATAAATACCCTGTATTAAAATCGTATCATAAAATTGAGCATTTCACATATTGGTTCTGAATACAGTGTGAGTGCTGTCTCCACTTTTTCAGAAATTGGGCCCGACAACCCTAACTCTCCGAAAAGTGTAAATATTCTAGGTGTTCAAAAGTTGGTAGACTGACCTGACCCTTTTTGTAATGATTATGGTGATCTGGTACACCGCGAATGCATTCACTTGTTAAAGGTAAATGTACAATGCAAAGTAGATGGTCTACAATACAAAAGTGATAGTGTACAATGCAAAGGAGTTAGCGTCCAATGCAAAGTGGATAGTGTACAATTTCAAATTTGTATTTGAAAAATTGGCATAAATACACTTTAAAAATTGCAAGTTTATGTCAATATCTTTGTTAAAATTGGCAAAAATGAAGATTCCAAAATTTTTATATTTGTAAGGCTAAAAGTACCAAAAGGCAGAATTATTATTCGCTCTGTTGTGGTTGATAACAATTTGTTGGGATTATGCAAAGTCAAATAAGAATGCAAACTTTTTCAAATTTATTTAAATCTTCAAATAAGTTTAATGCTGCTCTCATAATTTCATATAGTTCTAAATGCAAAAACATACAATTTGATGGGTCTTCCATAATATTAGATAAAAGAAAAAATTCGAAATAAGGAAATTAATGAATTTACCGCTTCGTTTTCTTTGGCAATTATCTCACGCAAAGTATCTGCCATGTGCTGGAACGTGGGTCGTTCTGCCGGTTGAATGTTCCAGGCAGATAGCATTTCAGTGTATCTGCGAAAGAAAATTAACTTTTAAACTAATTCACTTTTGGCGAAATGGGACTTACATTCTTTCGCATGCAAACGGTGGACGTTGTAATCTTTGGCCTTTTAATAAATTGCGTAGAAAAGTAGGGTTGCAGTTGATTCCAGGATAGGGAGATTCCGCAAGCGAGAATATTTCCCACAGTGTGACCCCGAAAGACCACATGTCAGATTCCGTTGAAAATATGTTATCTCTGAGTCCTTCAATGGATGTCCACTTCCACGGAACAGGAACCTTTTAATAGGAATTGAAATCGGTTTTTACTGTCAGTCAAAAATGATATCTTAAATGAAAGTGCTAGAAGATATGCCCCTCCCCCTAAGGAATAACCTTATTTCTTTTCCTGTAGATGGGATTATCATATAATTGTTTAGATAATCCAAAGTCTGTAATTTTTGCAATGTTTTCAACCGTTAACAGGACATTCCTTGTGGCTAAATCTCCATGAATAACTTTTTTCATCCCCAAATAATGCATTCCTTTTGCAATTTGCATGCTCCATCTGTACAAATCAATGCGGGTCACAAAGACATCTTCTTCGAAGCTGGAATTCGCACCGGAATTTCTAGAAAAAAGACGTCTATACATATCATTTGAGCAGCGTTGTTGGTGCTTTTACATAGACGACCCCAAGGAACATTAAAAGTGACCTACATTTCTCCAGCGTTCTCAACCACAAAGTTCTTACGATGCTTTCGCAGGTGACTGCCCAAGTCCCCCTTTTCACAGTATTCTAAAACTATATGCAATTTTTCTAAAAATAGAAAAATAACTTTAAAAAAATTCCTAGTGGAAATATTAAACCCTTTGAAATATTAAATAATTATATTTAGATTACTGTTTTTGATTTCTTTCGTGTATGCTCCATGCAGGATCACAATGTTTTCATTTTTTCCAAGAGAGACCATGATTTTCAACTCGGACAGCAAAGCTTTGAAATATAAAATATCAACATCCTTACTCACAGTTTTAACAGCCACTGTGATTGTGCTGTCATATTTAGTCCAGCTGGCTTTTAAAACTTTTCCGTAAGCCCCACTTCCAATTTCCTCGTATACTGTTGTGATGTACGAACAATAACAATACTTTATTACATTCTAAATGGAAACTGCAACAAGGGATTCATTCAATATCCCATCTCTTACTTTCAAGTGCGGTGATTGGTATTTCATAGTCCGAATTGTAAGGAAGTGCCGATGGGTCATCTTCAAGTAAACCATCTCCATATCCGAACTTGGCGTATCCAAGCACAAATTCTTCCATTTCCGCATCCGTTAATTGCCTCAACTTTTTCTGAAATAATTTTTTAAATGAATTACGAATAAAATTGGAATGGTAATACTAAATATATTTTTAAAAATATTGCCTTGTTCTCCCTCCAAGAATTGTACAGCAATGCCACACCTATGATGAGTATAAAACCGGTAATAATTCCAGCAGATCCTAGGCCGTATGCTAGTACTTTGTAGTCACGTCTCTCCTCTGTTTGAGTATATAATGTTCATTTCATATTTTCAACGGAAAGCAATTCAAAATAAATTGGTTTTCCATATTGTTAAAATCGGTTCGATTTCACATTGAGCAACAAGAAGAAATCGGATTTATTGTTAGAAAGTTTAGATGGCAAAATAGTGTAAACCGAACCGATTTGGCCGTAGTTAATAAAAAATACCTTTTATACGCAGGGTAAAATTTTTCTTTGAAATTCCTTTAAAATTGGATGCAACGCAAGTGTACAACCCTTCAAAGGAAGAGTTCATCACTGGAAACTGAAGCACGCCATCACCATTTTCATTTACACTCTTTTCCAAGCTTACGCTGATATTCTAATATTGACATTTTTTTTAATGTATTTCAATGCATATAAGTAATTTGTAATCAAATTTTGGGGTGAAAGAATAATTTCTGCTACTTTATTGTCTTCCCAGGTAATTGTTGGAATTGGACTTCCTTCCGTCTTGCAAATTAGATTTACGTATGTGCTGCCTAATGCAAAGGAAATGTCTGTGTCATTGTTTGTAATTCTTGGCATAAACGGATCTGCAAGTCAAAGGACATTTTAAAAAATTTAAATGCGCAAATATTACAGCTTTACGGAGCGGCGGAAATAATTAATTTGTTTCGTGGAAAATAGATTCGCAGTTACCTTTGACAGAAATGTTTGCAATTGTTTGTTGGGATACATTATTGATTAGCAAAGGGACTCTACAAAAAATTCCCACGATATCTGCCGAATGAATGTTAAGAGTTGCAGTCCTTGTCCACACTGGTCCATTAAGTATAGATGGGTTTTGCTTTGTAGTGAGAATCGAATCTATTTTCATCAAACAACTGAATCTTAATAGTTTCTTAATAATTGAGGCTTTAACAAATTATTTTTAATTCTTATTAACCTTGGTTGGTCAATACGGTCGAACTTCCGTTTCTGAAATTCACTCCCCATTGAAAAATCTGTGTTAAAAAGAAACTGACGACGGAACAATTACCAGTAATATTATTTCCGGTGTAAACCATAACGGATTCCAATGTAAGTTTCATAATGACAGTGTCAACGAGTTTATCGTCCATGTCATCTGTAAAATAATTTGTTTAAATATTTCAATGAATGATCTCCGAAGAAGTAATTTTCCTAATCCCACTCTCAATCCTTTGCAGGATTAAGAAAATTGGTTAATGAATCACCAACAGGAAATAATAATAAGGAAATAATTTGAAATCTAATGAGCAGAAATCGAAGGTGAAAAATTGCAATTTGTAAAATGAAACTTTCAATATTGTTTGATGTGAATCACCAAAAGTGAATATTGCAAATTGATTTCCGGGATTGTGTTTGTCAAAATAAAATAGAAAAGTTATAGTAACCACACATTGTCTCGTGTTACTCGGAATTGGTGGATAAAATTGGGTGGTCCTTTCCAGAGAATTGAGTTTGAACTTTGATCTAAGAATGAATTGTGAAGTAGGTCAGTGGGTTGATGCGGGAGAGCGACTTGTTGGTATTGTTTTAGCGAAATACTCATCTTATCTAATTACTAATCTAAGGTGTACTCCAAAATAAACTGTGGAACTCTGGAGATGTAGACAACATTACTTGGGTAACTCACATCTTTTATCATCCAATCCAGTGTAAAAATCCATTGTGCGAACTGTGGCCCCATCCGAACAACTGAGGATTCCAGAGGAATGCCTGCCGAACCTAAAGAAAATAAAAAACCTGCTTCAAATGTGTATGGTGAAGGCAATTTGTGTTTGCCATTTTTAACAAAACTTTTCACAGTGTCTAGAGGTTCTTCAGTTTCCTAGTATTATCGTTATAATTATCGTGCTCACTTTAAAGTAGTACAATTTGGTGTTGGTTTAAAAAATTGGCAATTTCTTTTTCCTTCATAAATCTCTGAATTGCAGTTAGAATTCTAAAAACCAAAATATACTTTTAATGATTTTAGTTAGCCCAAGGTGGTTGCACTTGTCGACTGGGACTTGCTCTACTCGGGTGTGGACAAGTTACATTCTTGCGTGTAAATGTCAGCGATAAGTTCTAAAATCATTTCGAGCCATCGGCCAAGCAAATATCACTGCGGGTGATTTTACAGTTTTTACCACAAAATTAGTGTTAAAAAACTCTATTTAAACATACGTCACTATTTAAGCACTTTCTCATGTAGTGACAGCCAATCCTGTTAAAGCAATGTGTAACTCTGAATTCAGTGTTCTTTGTTCCCGTTGTGCATCGCGCACCGCCGAATTCGGTATTTAAGTCTATGTGAATATGATCTGAAAACGAAAATGTTTAATGAAATCCAGTGAATAAATAGACGAAACCAGAAAAACACGTTCAACTAACCATCGCGCATGCGCACATCCCAATTAAAATCTTCTGCGCATTTTATTGTAAGATTATTGAACCTGTTGATTAGGGCTCCCGATACATCCAATTCGTGAGAATATAGCAAATTTTTATTTGGAAAGAGATTTGTTGAAACTTTAAAATCGTCCCCACCATCTGGTGACTGGTCGGTGTACACCAGAACAAGAACGGGTTCTTTCGTTAAGCAGGTAAAATGTACCTTCTCCCAAGGTTGAATAACGATTTTCTTCTCGGAGGGAGAAACAGAGTAACCTTAGTAAGAAATCCTATAATTTATAATTCTGCCATCATTTGTACAAAGAAATTAAAAAAAATACCTTTCGGAGGGGAAATTAAAAATATTTTTGAATCGGGTGATGGAAATTTAGTGGTTGATTCTTTTATTGATAGCACAGTGCAAATGTAATGTCCAAAAGAGTCATTTTTATTTTCAAATCCTTGCACATTCAAGGAAAAACCTATTCCATGGTGATATTTCAAGGATGAGTGTGTAATCCTTATCCAATCGTTCTGTAAACATTTCACATATTCGAAGGTTAAAATTCTGTTCACGAAATCGGAAATTGTAGTGGTGAGTATATGTAATCTATGATACAAACTTGATGTAGGTTTACGATTAGTAGTTCTTCCGTTTTCGGATCGTGGTTCCGTTTTAGAAATATTATACGGTGAAATTGTGAAACAAAATTTAATTGCAAACCTGAGTGTCATTCTTGTATAACAACACATCCTTTAGGGGATTACTGCATTTACATGGAATAAGAACTATATCTTCCTCAGCGAAAATTTCTTCACTGTGACCCACATTATCATTTTGTAGTAAATATGGTGGAGTGTTATCTAAAATTTTAGATTTGTATACATTTGCAAACATTCAATACCAAAAATCCTTATCCGATGATATGTTGAAAATTTTAATTGATCACCTGAAGAAAACACATAAACGTAATTTCTTTTTCCAGTATTGGTATTTTGACAGCCAAATATTCCGACATTTCGTGGAAAATTATTTGCAACAACCCTTACTTCACTTGTTATTTTCTGCATTACAGATTCTGTAGGATATACCTAATTAACAATGATTTATTCAAAACAACTGCGATTTAAAGCAAATTTCTCTTGCAGGTATGCCTTACATTGGTTCCCTCGTAGAAGAAAGTTACCAGGTGACTTTCGTTAGTTAACGTACAGGAAATTTCAAATCTTACTGTGGTAATATTCAAATAAATGTTGTCGCCAACATCTTTGTCAGTGGTGTTCAGTACACGAACGAAGTTAGCACTTATTGTCATGTTGATTTCGTTACTGTGAAAAGTCACATTGTTCCCAACACAGAATACGGAGAAAGATATGAACACAAAAGTCAAGTGCAACAAGGCAAGTGCTCTCTTGGTATTATTCGAATTATATTTTGAAAATGCTGAAGAGGAACTCATTTTTTTAAAACAAAATTCTGTTGAATACAATTCAAATACGCATTATGTAGTGAATTGTACAAAAGTACAGTTTAATAAAGTATGGTACAGCACAAACAACTACATTTATACATCCCACACTAATAGTGAATTAAAACAGCATTAGTCATTGTACACTTCTGATAGACCGCAAATTCCTCGTACAAGTGGACTATTATGTTCTAAGAAAGCGACCACACATATTATATTGGTACGACAGTTTAGTTATGTAGCATCAGATACACCATTGTCAGAATCATAAGTTATTGAGAAATTGGTGATCAAATATACATTTCGCCGTACAGCCCGGATACGATAAAGCCACGTAACACAAATCAGTGGTTCAACATGAAAACATATTATGGTGAAGTAGGGATATAAATTAAATACTAGGTATGTATTTATAATTAGTTTGAATACTCACCCTGATACTCGCGAATTTTGTTAGTAATGCAAATTTTAGACTCGTGAGCAAATGATTAAAAACCTCTTACAAGAATTCAAGCTGAGTTTTCCTTACAGTGTAACTCCTCCTCCCACGGGTAACTACTCATACATTGCGTAGTTGACGTTGTTTGTCAATGTACAGACTATTTCTGTCGCTATTGTCTATTGTTAGCAATATATTGATAGTTAGTTACAAAAGTTTGCGCATTCACACACTGTGCACGCACTCTTCGCGCCGCTGTACAAATGGATGATATTATTCGTGTGTTAAATGCAAAATTTTGTTATAATTTCCCTTCTTCTTTATCACTCATGATTTTAGAAGATTTCGACCTTACTTTTTGTAACAAATGAATGCAAAATTTTCAAAAAATGCTTTTAATGGCGGTTTAAACTGCTTATGAATTATACGAGTCTTAGGTTTTTCCAGAGGAGTCTGCAAGCAAAATTTGAAGGCTCTAGCTTGAAAATTCAGATATTTTCGTGTTGGCGAACCGGCAGAAAGTCCCAAGTGTGAGGGCTTAAAACCATTAACTAATTGAAATATTAATATAAATACCTAATCAGTTTGTCTATGGTGTAGAATATAAGGATTGCAGCTATTGTAATTAATAGAAGTGTGTATCATTAAGAATGAATATCTTTTGATTTATTAATTGATTTATTATAAATGCTAGAAATGATTGTTTTATATATTATTGATGTGTGCAGTGAAGTATTAGCCGATTCTTTTAATTTGTTTTTCTGTATCAGGGTGATGAATGCACTTGGTTCACAATTGAATACCATTATTAGATAAGTGGCCGGATTGACTGACTTCATTCAAATATCGCGTAATTCTGTATGGGAAAATTAGATTTCAAGTTGAATTGTAAGACAAATATCATCGTAGTATCAACTCACCTCTTCATTATCTGCTCCAATTATTTCCCTAATAACAACAGTCATGTTTAGGAAAGTAGGTCGTTCAGTGGGTTCAATAAGCCATGCGGATAGCATTTCATTATAGCTGTTCCAAGATATTTTTTAATTCCATCAAATGTGGGTCTTACAATTTACAATTTCCTAGTAAATTAATTTTTGTGCTTACATTTTTTCGCACGCATGCGTTGGGCATGGCAATCGTTGCCCTTGCCCAGCCAACAAGTTCTGCACAAAATTTTGGTTGCAGTCCTCCCCAGGATACGGGGATTCAGCGAGTGAAAATATTTCCCAAAGAGTTACGCCGAACGACCACATGTCAGATTCCGTTGAAAATATATTGTCTCGCAAGCCTTCAACGGACATCCATTTCCATGGCACGGGGACCTTTCAACACAAATCGGAACCCTTTCGTCATTTGAAACTGAAAACTCTGGTCGATTTATGTGTGAATTTATTTGTACGGAAACCTTGTTCTTCTTCTTGTAGACAACATCTTCGTATAATTTTTTGGATAGTCCAAAATCCGTAATCTTTGCAGTGTTTTCATCCGTCAACAGAACATTTCTTGTCGCTAAATCTCCATGCACCACTTTCTTGCTTGCAAGATAATCCATTCCTTGTGCGATTTCAAGGGCCCATCTGTACAGGTCACTGGTCGTTATCTTTTCACCTTCTTCTGCATCTAAATTGCAGGAGGGCTCTCTGAAAGTCAAAAAAAGCTTCACAACACAGTGTTATGTAGGTGAGCAAATTTAATGCTTTGATGTATCTGTATTTTGCTCCAGGGATAGAATACAACTCCCTATTGGGGTGTTTGTGGGTTTTTGTGTTCCTGACTATGCCATTTATTGTATACAATTAATAATTTCATTATGAATTAGATTTTATCTGCGTGAAATTAAATATAATTGTTGTCTAACAAATAATTAAGCTCATACATTGAATTTAGGCAAACGTTATACCAACCAGGGCATATTTTTGCCACCCATCTGGTCATAATGGTCAAAATGGTTTATAGGAGTGGACGAACAGTGTCATCATGGCATAAACGTGACACACACACAAACCCAAAGTGGCCATCACTGTTTCCTCTACCAAAACGTACATGTACATTATACCAGTTTCAGTTGGGGCGAAGAAATCTATGCGATGTCTTTGCAGAAAATTACCAAGATCCCCCTTTTCACAAAACTCCATCACTAAATACAAAATGCCTGAAGCACAAATAAACACTTAGGATTAGTAAATATTTGCTATTTAGTCGTGTGCATTAATTGTTAGCACGATGATATAAAATTATTTTTAATGTGGACGTACGGTCTTTGATCTCTGCCGTGTAGGCTGCTAACAGTGTTACAATGTTTACATGATTTCCAATGAAGCACATGATTTTCAACTCGGATAGAAGCGCTTTGAAGTACAAAATATCAACATTTTCGTTCACCGTTTTTACGGCCACTGTTATTGTTTGGTCCTCCCTCACCCAGATTCCCTTTAGCACTTTGCCGTATGCACCGCTTCCAATCTCTTTCCCAACTGTGAAAATCATTCCATCAATGACTTTATATTTCCTTTTCCACATTATTTGTTCTTTCTTATTCGGCAGAAATCACAGAATTAATACTTATAAAGAATTTAAACAAGATTTTTGTACTTTCTCACATTCTAGTGTATCTTTTTGTATTTCAAAGTTGACATTGTAGGGAAGGGCGGAGGGTTCTACATCTCCGCTTCCCATTGAAGCATTGCAACCAAATTGAAATTCTTTCATTTCTGCATCCGTTAATTGTCGAAGTCTTTTCTACATTCATTTATTAATTCGAAACCGTAAATTATGCATTTATGAATATGACATTCAAAGTACGATTAAAGGTAACCATCAATTATTTAACGAGAAACCGTTCCGTACTAAAAAAATGACATTTGTTTGTGTTACTTTAGTGTTTTTCCAGGAAACGTAGATCCGTGTCAGGGAGATGACGAGTAAGCCAACGCCAATAATACCGGTTGCTCCCAGTCCGTACGCCAAAGTTTTATAATTGGATTTTGCCTCTGCAGGATCAAAGTTAAATTGAGTTTAGTGCGCGCAAAAGTGGACATGGTAAATTTGGAGCTGAGCGGAACCCTCTTTCGAATAAATTAAGTTTTAAAGTTTAATTTGTCCATTTGAAATTGTGGAATCATATTAATTAATAATAAATAATAAATAAAACAATGGAACAAATTAATACTTATAATGAAGAGTTTAAAACGAACCTTGAACCCGTACAGTAAAGTTTTGCATTGCGGTTCCTTTGAAGTTGGATACTGTGCAAGTGTATACACCTTCATGTGAGGTGTCCACAACTGGAAACTGTAATACACCATCGTCATTGGTACTATTCGTCAAATTCTGAAAAAAAAGGATAGGTCAATTATACAAATAATCCAGACTTGTTTTATTTGTCTTAAATTTAAGTAATGGGACAGTATTTTCCTTACTTCTCCGTTTTTTGTCCAAGTAGTGACAAGGGGACCACTTCCCTCTGAATGACAAATTAAATTATTGTTCGTGTCCCCAACAATAAAAGTAAATTCAGTGGTTTTGCTAGTTATGATTGGCTCCATAGGATCTGCAATCACAGAATAGCTTTACATTTTCAACAATACCAACAACATGAAGATCAAAGTCGCCTTGCAATATACATTTGTTGTCCCTATCATAAAGCAACCCGCATTATTTTATCAAAGAGCAACAAATGCAACTGACAAAAATTTGAAAACAGTCAAAAGGCCAGCCCAACTTTTACTGATTTACTACATTTACCTTCAACAGTAATATCAGCACTGACATTTCCCAATTTTCCCGTATTTACCATAAGGGTCACACAGTAAATTTGTTTAATATCCACAGAATCAATGTTCAGGCTAGAAGTAATTATACTTGCGTATTCTTCACCACGATGATCGGCTCGAATTATTTCTAGATTACATCAGATTTTACATTAGAAAAATATTAGGCTCGTTTTATAATATTCATGATTTATTTTGGCTACCAGGTGTAATTATATCGACGGATGTTCCGTTCTTGTATACAAATCCAAATGTGAGTTCTTCAGCACAGAAGAATTGGACGGCGGTGCATGTGCATTCAACATTCATACCGGTGTAAGAAAAATTGCTTTCTATTTGGATCTCCATTACAACATTTGGAGGGACATGATCTCCATCAAATGTGACATCTTTCCAAAATCATACATGAATTGAATATTTTTGTAAGATACATGCGTTTAAAACTAAAGCAGACTCAGAAAATGGTTTCTTACGTCGAGATTTATCCAGTCCAGTGTAAACCTGAATGATTTTCTCCACCTCTTTGTTAAAACATCGTAAGACACTTGCATGCGATTTTGTCAGTCTGCAACACATAAATTGGACCTTTTTTAGTAGGATGCAAGCAACATTTGCACGGGGCATAAACATTAACTATTAATAATTTGTAGCAATACAAAAGTACAAAAGTACAAAAGTCAATCTCAGTATTTAAAGGTTTAGAAACCCGAAAATTTCGAAAAATATACTTTGATGGATTGGAAACATGTAAATATAAAAAGCCAGAGCCTTCGGAAGAAGCACATCAAGCATTTGCCTCCTTTTCGGCCTTTAGCAGATTAGAGGTAAAAAAATCATCGCTTGTCACCTTAATTCTAGGCAGCTTTTCCGTTTGTGAGAATCAGCACAATTTTCTGCTTCAGCTGTTCGATGAATGCACACGAGATTCTTGAAATAGTACATTTAGTTTAGGTTAAATTTTTTTTTTTTGGATGAGTGAGTTAATTTTAAAGGATACACATAAAATATTTTAAGTTATTGATAAAACTTACGTAAAGGTATAAACATTTTGTCTGTTCATAACAGTCGATGCTATGTACACATGGCATCGCAATCATTCGAATATTATCCAATTCAGTTGAACAAATTATCCTATCAGCTTCCAGATCTATATGAATTTCACTGCGATTCACGGCATCTTGAAATAAAACCAAATTTTAAAAAAAGCACGTGAGTTTATTGAAAGTATCACCCACCTTTATGCATAACAACTTCCCATTGGAAAATGTCCCCACAAGATACTGTGATATTATTGTACTTGCGCAAAACCGTTGCACGTAAATGCAAATTTTGGATATTTTTCAGTGAAGTGTTTGCCGTTGACAAATGATTCGCTTCTCGGTAGTCTGATATTGAGACGTTTTCTGCGGTTTTTACAGAAAATGAAACTGGGTATCTTGTTTCACAAGCAAAGCTTATTTTCTCCCATAGTCGCAGAACGACTTTTCTTTCCTTTGGAGTCACACGGTATCCTGAATAAAAATAATTGTTAAAAGGAAATAATTAGATTTTAGTGAAATGTACCTTTCGGTGGAGAAATTAAAAACATTTTGGAATCAAATGGAGGAAATCGAGTGCTGCGTCCCTCCATGCGTATGGTTGTGCAAATGTACTGTCCAAAAGTGCCATTTTCTGTTTCCAATAGGTTTTTGTCCACAAAAAAACCTTCCCCTGGGTGGTATCTCAAGGAAGAATCATTAATCCATGCCCAACCTGTCTGTATATTTAAATAAATGTAACTGGTGGTATTTACGCACAAATACTACAGAGGACACCCGTTTAAGGAACAATAAGGCATGCATTTTCTACAAAAAGCAAGACAACGTTTTGCCTTTAAGAACAAACGTTTTTTACTTTGTTTAGATGTTACAGTATATAAAAAAGTTTACCCAAACCAAAAAATGTAAAGGGAAAATCATCGATATTTTCCCCGCATCCGCTGCTGTAGCGTTGCCGCCTTTACTAACTAGTGTGCTACTAGTACCACATTCCAAACTGCTCAATAAGGGTGTCCACTGTAAAATAACTCCTGTAATGCCAAAATTCGAGAGTACCTTGCTTTCGTTCTTGTATAAATACACATTTTTAACGGGATTATTGCTTTTACATGGAATTTTAATGATATTTTCCTCAACAAATAACTCTTCCTTCTCCATTATGCTACCACGCGGGTGATGTCCCAAATAGGGCGGTGCATTCACTATGATTAATAAACAATCATTGAAAACACTACCCACTGTAGTTGCAGGAACAAAACAAAACTCTTTTGTTAAACCAATTACCAGATGAAAAAACGTAAACGAACCACCTAGACGTTGTATTGTGACAACCATACTTTCCTACATTGCCTGGAGGATTGTTAGCCAGGAGAATGAGCTTAGTTGTGGATGACTGCCTTGTAAACAGAATAGGCAGGATCTAAAATTATTTAAAAAATAACTTAAGTATGTATTAATCTTACGAATTTGGGAGGATAAATTATTATTACATTTGTTCCTTCGTAAAAGAAGGAAGTTGTTGGGTGTGATAGACAGGCAAGCGCGAAATTACCAGGCACACTCAGGGATTTTTCTTTAGTAAATGCGTCATCGGTAAGATTATGCACTATTACTTCGTCCATTTTATGTACAAGCATTAGGGTTATCTCATTTCCTTCAAATTCCATTGTTTCCACCTCCTCTTGCGTGTCAACTGTCCCAAAGCATACTAACGATAAGTTCATTAGTAAGGTCAGAAACGAGAACTGGGCACAAAACCGGGTCACCAAACCGCATTTCTTCGCAAATAAAGTAGCAGTTCTCATCTTCATCTGCAATAGGTGCTTCTTCTACCAAAACAAACAATAAAAATGATTGCATTACCAAGCACACAATGTGCTAAGAATAATTATGCCCTTTTAGAATCTGTAATCATAATTTTTAAGCCCGCCAATAAAGCTCGGACTAGGGCTTTACGGGTTCTGTAGGTCGGTCGGTCAGTCTCACAACACTCACATGTCGCAATTTTGAAGCCGGCGGGGTCCTGAAATTTATACGTATATGTATACTCTACGAACCAAAAGTAATGACGAGTTCTTAGCCAGAATGATTGGCCATCAAATAAAATTGAAATCGTCCATTTTTGCCACAAAATAACGCATAAAACCTTCCAAAATTAAAATTTGTTTACAGATTCCGGCTAGTATTCTCCAACAAATTTTATTTTTTCGAAAGATTTAGGCCAAAACTGAGCTGAAAATGACAAATTCCCATTTTGAAATTTTCAGTCCTTTTCCTTTTCATAATGACAAAAATATTTGTTATTTCGATAGGATTTGTTTCTAACTGGAATATGAGGTTTTAAGCTTCATGTACAGCGTATCCAATTATGAACCGGGAAATTTTGTAGTATTCAACTTCAAAAAGTGCTCTGTTCATTCGTGAACACCCTGTATAGTATCACTTCATCATCACTCAAAGTTAGCATGGAAAACCTATTTGGAGTGATTTTGCAAGGTAGGAACTGATTCGACTTGAAAAATGGCATCACAGTAGAGTTAAAGGGATGGGACTAGTGACATGTAAGGTCACTTTGTATCTATACTACGAGTGTCCGTCCTACGCTTGCATGCAATAAGTTCGAGTGATTACGTACGTGAAAGTGACTTCATACCAAATATGAGGGTTTAGTTTTCATTGAATTCGTGACCGTGGTCCGACTATGATTACTCTCACTGAATAAGTATCTCATCTGGATACTTATTCAGCTTTTAGTGTTATATTTTGCAATAGTAAGTTTTATTTTAATTTTGATTGATACCGTACTGACGATTTCTATTAAGAATGAAACAACGTTACCTGCAGGTGATTTTTAACACAAAGTTCGCATAAAAAGACTCGATTTTAAATTGACACAATTGTAAATTCAATTCCCTTGTACTTAATAATCTTGGGGTAAATGCACTACAACTTTGTGAACTAATACCATTATAAAAGCTAAAGTATCCCCACACGAACTTTAAATACTGCAATTGTCAAAAACATTTCAATGAAACACTGCGATAACATATTTATTAACACTAAAATAATGTGGTTAAACTGTGGTTTAATCAATTAAAATAAATTTTGTTCCTGCATGGTGTCCGATGTACAACCCTGAATTTATTAACTTCATTTTCTGTGTACAGCGGATGTACTTTAAACCGAGACAGTTAAACTCACTGTCAGTAATGATTAATGCTATCAACATATAACCACAGCACCACATATAGAGTATACAATTGTATTTATACCTAGAAACCGAAAAAGCAGACAAATGCTTATTCTACACGCTCAATTATATGGCCCTCACTCTTCGTACTTCCATGTTTCACATAAAGTTGAGACGATATGTCGAATCCTACACTGGCTCCAAATACTTTTTTAGTATTTTAGTGTCAATGCCTATAAGGATTGCCCCTTTCTCGATCTGTCGCCAACTGAATTCTTTTTTTTTCGAATTTCGATGCTCAAAACTCCAATTTCCCACCCTCAAATGCTTATTTAACAATTTTAATCGATTTATGCCTTCTTGGACGTTTTTGCAGAATTATACAAAAAGAGTTTCTTGGTTCGAAAGTTAACGGCGCTAACTTTAAAATTGTGAAATTTTATACTTAATTTTATCTATTTTTTTGCTAATTTCTTTGGTATATGTGGACATGGTTCATTCATGTCAAGGATCTTCGGATGGAAAATTAGATTGGTGGATCAACTCTACTTTAAATGGAATTCAAGTGGCCGGTTAAAAGTGATTTCACCCACAATTTTAGAAATTTAGTTTTGACAAGCCATTTTTGAAAATGAATAATTTACAGAATTCGCAATATTCATGTGCATTTAACAATATTTAGGTAAATCCAATAACACCATGCCATACTTCTCTAAAATAAAGACTCTGTAATTAACACAATTTACAACAATTAGAACATTTTTTATTATCTTTAAACTATTTAGCAAAATATTATCTATGTCCATTTAACTCCTGTCAATGATTCGGAAATATCCCATAGCTTTTTAGCCACATCCGGGTTCTGTGCTTCGGGTGTGCAGTACGCAGTCGTGGGTGCGCCCCTCATTTCAAAAAATCCATCCGGTCCATAATACGCTCCATTTGTCACCTCCTGAGAGGTTGCAGCATATAATGTAGGTAGGGCGCCATCAGCCGCACTCTGACTGAAAAGCGGTTCAGCAATCCAACGGCTTGCCATGGCTACCCAACTGTCGGCTCCTGGTCCGTTGGATATCAGGTCAGTTCTGGCGAAACCAGGATGCGCAGAAACGCACATAAAATTCCAATTTTTCTTGACACTTCGTCGATTCAACTCGTAGGTGAACAATAAATTGGCCAATTTCGATTGGGAGTAGCTGCCCCAAGCGCTGTAATACTTTTCTGACTGCAGGTCATTGAAATTAATTGTTCCTCGACGATGGCGTAAACTGCTAACGTTCACAATACGCGCATGAGGACTTTTTCTCAGCGCTGGAAACAGATGGGCTGTCAGGGCAAAATGGGCCAAATGATTTGTTCCAAATTGTAATTCAAAGCCGTCCTCTGTTGTTTCCCGCTTTGGAATGTCCATTACTCCCGCATTGTTGATCAGTGTGTCCAAAACATCATTCCGATCGGTAAACCGCAGTCCAAACGCTGCAATTGATGCTAAACTGCATAAATCGACTTTTTCAAAGTACACTTCAGCGTCTGGAACGGCTGATTTAATCTTGTCCAATGCTTCAGCACCCTTTTTATCATTTCTGCCCACTAGAATCACAGTTGCACCCTTGCGGGCAAGCTCCAGTGCAGTTTCATACCCCAGTCCCCCCGTCGCTCCTGTCACCACGACAATTTTACCACCTTGGGCTGGAATATCGTCCACTGTCCAGCGGGATACTGACATATCTACATGTTACAGACAATAAGAAAACTATTAGAACTTAGTTCCCACTTTGGGAGTTATTCACTTCTGTTACTACATTTATAACATTTATTTAATACCATTTAATTAATGTCCATTGGAAAACATTTTCTTAATAGTAATATATGTAATTAAATCAACATAATTGTTCATTAAAACTCCTGACCTCATCATTGCACTCTGTGTATATAACTATCTAAGGCATAACTAATTTAATTACTCACCATAAATATTTAATGTCCTTTAAATTGTATAGAATAATTAACACATAAAATGTTATCTCACCTGCTGCGATCAAATCAAAATAATTCAGGTAGGCTGACGTCTCAAAAAGAAGTCGATATTCGACTGAATAACGAAATGTAAATGGATCCAACAGCTGATTCAAGAACACTTGACTGAGATGTGTTTATCAATCATATCATAACACACACAAAGATAGTAAATAACGTTTTTAAAGTATAAATAGTGTTGCTTAAAACTCGCGTTGAGTGAATAATTTATTATTTTATCAACGCAACATTTGTACTGACACTTTTCCTTCAACAAATGACTGCACAAGTGCAAAGGCTTGAGAGAGAATGACCTTCACTCACTCTCACTCTCTACTCTGTGCTATTCTGGGTGAATAGGGTTCTAGTATACGATATATCTGTGTGTATAGTGTGTATACTATGCGTGTGTATCTATGTGTGTGTTCCGTCGTGTATCTGTAATGATGTTCTCCCACCTGTCACAGTCACAGCACAGTTGCTAGCATTGGCAGCGTCTGCATAGTATCAACCGGTTTAGGTGTAGACAGATATCAATTTCAATGAACTTTACTTAGGGGGAACATAATTTTAAATAAACTTAACTCATTAGTAAAATTCTGCCATAGTATCGTTCTGAAATATTATGCCATTGTATTTTAATGAAGCGCAATTCGCGTGAATACTGCTGAATGATAGTTTGCTAGATAATTATGTGAATGTCCGTCATTGGCTTTACTATAAATGTTTAATACAAAATGTGGTTACATAAAACGATAAAAGCTGACTACTGATTAAACGACACTATTTATGTAATGGGAAGAAAAACAAACTTGAAAAACAATAATTATTCATTCTGTCGTGTTTAATTGGAAAGGTTATCTCTTGTTTTTCCATTCTTCGGAAGAAAATACAAGTCGAGTGTAATTAAGGTACAAATTGCGTAAATAATCATTGTATGCACACAAATTCAGGCCTAGCAAATTTGTGTTGTATCATAGATGGGGAAAGCACAGCGGAAAAGCAAACGTTTGCAATGATAAACTTTCAGCCTTGCAAACACATCTCTTAATAGGATGTCGGCTGATTGGCCACGCTTCGTTGCACAAATTGTTCGTTAATTTGGTCAACGGTTTGCACTCCTGAAACAATAAAAAATTAATGAATTACCCCATATAAATAGTTAGGTAATGATGTGGGGAAAAGTAAACGGTGGAAATTATTTTGTGATTTCTTACCTGAAAGCGCCATCGTTAAGCTAAATTCATATTGAAGAATACGATGTATGCTGAGAGCTCCTTCTTCCCCATTTACAGCCATACCCCAAAGAAGGGGACGTCCAGCAAACACCTAAAAACAGTAAAAAGAGAAAATTATTCATGTGTATGTATACATGTACAGGGTGTCCCAAAATGAGCTTTACAATGGAGGAATTGGGAACCTAGAACATAGATTTTGTCGTGATTTGACTATTTCACCACGGCGGAAGGGATAGATTGCAATTTGCAATCAGTGGCGAAAAGAGACTGGGGGTTATGGTGTGGATTCCTTATCCAACCCAAATTATTGGGTCACCCTCCTCTTAATCCGCCACTGAATGCAGGATTAACACACATGATTATTGAAGACGCACCATTTTTGCTCCGTAAGCCAAGGCTTTAAAAATATCAGTTCCAGTTCTGACACCACCGTCTAGAAAAATGTCGCACCGGCCCGCAACACGACGAGCAATCTCTGGTAACGCGTCAATCTGCAATTTTAATATACAATTAACCTTTGTTATGCATACATTCTGAGATAATGCTTTAACGTCATCCACGATATAATTCTAGGCTAAAAGCATAATTTAAGGGCAATGATTTAATTACGGAAGCTAAAACTGTGTCCAGTTGACGTGCGCCGTGAGTCGATACGAAAATGCCATTGGCCCCGTGCTCCAAGGCCAATTCCGCGTCCTCGGCCGTTAAAAGTCCTTTCACATACACAGGCAGCCGTGTGATGCTACATGCAATTTCGTAAAAACATTTTTTATTGTAGTCGTTGAAAATTTAAGTGAAAAAAGAATTGTGATGTTTAATTACCTTTTAAGCCATTCGACGTCCTTCCACGTGAGACTTGGATCGAGCAGCTTGTTAATTTGATCAAGACCGGATCCTCCGTCCGAACTGTCAACAACCGAGCCCAATTCTTCGCCAAAATTTTTCAAACTAAAATAGAAGTTATTTCATACCTGTGATTTCGTAGATCA
>JABASC010001060.1:1048-27779 GCA_019776185.1 Plutomurus gul | reverse complement strand
CTTGGGGGAAATCCTACGAATGGAAATTGGATGAATTTAATTTTCCTGGAATTGGTCCATCTCTTCGAGAGTAAACAACTTCATTTCGATGTTCGACTCGCCCTCATTGTGAGTTATCTTTCATACAATTGGAATAATCTACTATTTGCATTTATTCACATTTTTACGTATTATCGATGGTTGGAAATTTCATAAAGGATAATATTTTTAGGAATTGATTGAAGTACGGCAAAACGGTTGGAAGAAATTGAAAGCACCGTGTTCGGTGGGTGCAGCGATGCGCCAAGTAAGCCCTTAAAAGAGTCGGGGGGACTAAATGGCAAATGAAAATAGAAAGAAATGTAGTTAGAAGAGGGTAACATTCTTCAAGATATTTTGTCCACATGACACAGTATTTTAAAAAATAATTGCAGTAATGTAATGATGGTTATGAAAATTTTACTTTAAACATAAGCGCTTTAGGTTTATTATAAAAACCTACATTCAATTAAATCGCATTTATCAAAATCGGATTAATTTATCTGTAATACTAATTGTACCACTACCATTGTCGTTAAGATAGTGGCAGCTTGTGATCAAATATTTATTGGAATCACCAATCACTTTAAATAAAAAAGGTGATACAATGACCGCAATATTTTTGAAGTTAATATGTAAAATTGATAATTTGTAATTTGTTGTAAATGTTCTGCGAAAGGAATACGTAAGATGTGAGCATGATATTATAACAAATACTTAATTGGTTAGAATTCAGTTATATTGTAAATTATAAGGTTAACATAATAAAATTGTAACATACGTGGGCACAATGGGTAATGAGTGAGCGTGGAATATTGTAACTTGCAAGTTAAGGTGTTTGTTCGGTTATTAAAAAATAAATGTGCAAACATAATCTCGCATTAGTAAGTACATTTTATTTATTAATTTATAAGTTCAATGAATTACAAAGAGAATAGTAACAATGACCAGCATTTAAAATTAGCCAGAAAACGCAAGTGAACTCCTCTTACAGTATTTCCCTAGGTAATTTTAAGGTGATATTGTAGACAAAATACGGACCAGTTAAAATTATTGAGTGGACATTCTACACAAGACTGCAATGGTGTTATATATTAGTCTGCGAAATCGTTTGCCAAGACAGATAAAAATCAATCACTAAGACATAGTGTTTCTAACACCATTTTAATCCTAATAATGTCATACGACTTAGCAAAACATTGACAAACAGACTAATAGTTTCAGAATCTAAAGTGTTTTTACAGTCGTAAGGAAATGTATTCATAACAGTGTAAAAATTAATAAAGAAATAGGAAAAAATCCATAGAAAAATATCTATGAAGTCAGAAAAAGAAAATGTTTTAATGTAATACTTTTTATTTAGGTAAATAGCTCGACTTCCTTAAGGATCATTTCAGCAGACGGGAATTTCAATGCACGAGGAGGTCCTTTCTTCAAACCACTCCAGATCACATGTTCTACACAAATTAGAAAATGGATAATAAAGGAAATGAATAAGAATTTATTATTTTTGCACATTTTGAAAAGTAAGCAAGTTTAACGACAATGTCCCCAAGTTGCGAGCACCTAAATTCACACATTTCTAATTCACTGCCCAAACTATTTTCTGAAAGTGTTGGAATTCTTTGCGCTACTACTACAATAAATACTACTTCTATGCCAAAATGTGCATTACACAACTGAAAAGGCCGAGTTTTCTGGCCAAGCAAAAATTAAAATTTGCAGTATAAATTGAATGATTATAATCTACCATTGTCATCAGCATCAACAACAAGTATTTCGAAAGAATTTCTGCGAGGCTTTGTAGCATTCATGACGAAGGGCAAAGCAAGAAACTGGGAGATGTACTCCTTGATTTCTGCAGCTTTGCGTCCATACACGCGTCAGGAGGTACTGAAATCATTTTAATCAATCAATTTCTTCTAAATAATACAAGAATGATATTAAACAGAAGGTACTGCTACAACTACATTTAATCATTCCATGCTAAAATATAGTATACATGTCATAGATCAGTTCACATTTCATCAGCTACAGAGATAATTCATCGGGTGACTCATCATGCAACTGTTAATTGCACTTACTTGCAGAACAGAGGGAGATGTTACAAAATACAATAATAGTAAAAAGTAAAACAAAATAATAGAAAAAACGCGTACCAATGCTCAACGGCTATTTTGGCACCCTTCCCCTTGGCCACCTTTTCAACCGCTTTTATCTGTTCTGCTTCCCCATTCTCGGCAGTCTTTTTGGATGTTCCCTTGGTATCTTTCTTTCCAGCCGCAGCAGCTGCCTTTGTACCCTTCGGTTTTTTGGGTTCCACAGGAGGGTCCGACTCAGTAGTGACTCCTGAAGGTTTCTCAGTTCGTACACTTTTAGCTTTGGGCTTCACCTCAACGTTTTCAACGACATCCATCGCAGCCGAAGGCTTGGCTGCTGAACGGAGAACACGTTTCGGCAACGGCACTTCAGTGCTTTCAGTCTTCTTGGTTCGCTTGCCAGCATTATCGTTCACTTTTGCTGCACGTCCTTTGACGGTCTTCCCCTTTACTTTCTCCTTTGCAGCTGTGTTTAATTAAGAAACAAAAAGTATAAGTGGACTAAAGTACTAAAATTGTGCACATTGATAATACATTGATAATAATAATTGTAATAAACATTTAGAATTTATACTTGAGTATTGTAGCTTACCATCACTGTCTTTCCCATTTGGCACATCCAACAGGTCCAAGTCCATCTCTTCGACATCTTCTGGTTACAAAATAAAGAAGTAAAATTAGTCGAGAGTATACACAACACCACACCACAAATAAACATTTTTAATGGCAGAGCAGAAGCATTCTCAATTCTCTCTATTTATTTTGATTTTCACTGACACTTGTCTAGAATATTTCTATTGGTGTATCATGCACATTGCACAAGCAATATAATTTGCAACAGCAATATAAATACATGATATAAATATGATGTATACGTGAAACGTGAATTCAAGTTAAGTCAAGTGAGTCATGCAATTATTGGTTAATTGCCTTTTCCCCAAGTTCGTAAGAAACAAAACAAGCATTTAGCTAACGTGGGTCAGTGACGTGGTCTTCGTCGTCAGAATTTTCTGCGGCATCTCCATCTGTTTCTGGGTCNAGAATTTTCTGCGGCATCTCCATCTGTTTCTGGGTCCGAAACTGGTAACTTTTTGGTGATACCGAGTTCCGGTGACTCAGCGGAAACAGAACTTACTTGCTTAGATGTCACAGGTCCACCTGATGCCTCATTTAAGTCTAAAGCTTCTAAATCTACAAGCCAAAGAATTCCGTGTACTTCTTTGCAACTTTAGTATACACAGAAGACAATTCAAAAGAATGAGACCCCCAAAAAGCAGAAGCTTATAAGCCAGTGTGAAGTGTGCACTACTGAATGTCAACACTGATGTTTGACGTAGTATTAAAATATGAAACCGTGATTTAATTCAGTGTAACGCTAATAATAACAATACGTGATTTAGCCGACTGGTCAACCCCCATCCACAAATTTAAGAATTAAGAAATCCAAATAAGTTTATTCATTTATTTTCTATTAATGATAGTGCCGTTTCACATACGCCATATTAATCACAATAAACACAAATCAGAAAGAAATGACAAAAATAAAATATTTATTCCATTTCAATCGTTAAGAATGTGTAGAATTCCTTAACTAATATTATATCATTCATATAGTAAAACTTGGTCGCCAGTCAAAATTGGAAGTCTTGCACCAACTAATTTAGAATTTTGCGAAAAAGCATAAAAATTAATTCTAGAGCGGTCCTTTGACCTTTGGGTCTTTTGTACAAGCAACAGATTTTGGCATTTCCAACAGAGGGTCAAGCTACGTCGTTTTAGCCCTCTCCCCCCTACTCAGGGAAGTACCATTTTACGTACACATACAGTCGGAAACACATAGTCCAAAAAGACTGCTAAATAGGCTATTTAGACTGCTACAAAATCCAGTTCATTTGAACTATTTAGCAGTTCAAATGGAATGTATCCGAAATTCAACCCAATCCTCCCCTTTCTCTATTCTTATAACTATTAAGATTTATAATGGGTATTACATTGTGTTTCACCTCCATAATAAATCTTAGGGGATTGTTGGTTGAAGGGACGTACACATTTACTAAACAAAGGTATGGACATTTGGTAATTTTGTAATTTCTCTTTACCAATGCACCACAGAAAGACGTAGGGGCTACGTTCTGACCGAAATTTTGCGCTCTTTCTAATGGTGTGATTTAATAATTGAATATCCCCTTTATGCTCTAAGTAATTGGTTTTTAATACAAATTTCAGCCTTCGTGAGCAAATTTTATATAGGGAAAGATGTAAAATTGTAGTCATGTTAAACCATGTGCTCGGGTCAAAAACTGAAAAGCGGTTCAAACAAACTGTCTTTCCATTTTTCCCCCATCTCACATATGTAAAGTAGAAGTTCAAATGAACTGGATTTTGTAGCATCAGTCTAAATAGCCTATTTAGCAGTCAGTCTGTTTGGCCTATGTGTTTCCGACTGACATACGTCAAGCAAGTTGGCAGTTAACTAAAAGCTATTTTATAAATTTCACATCGATAGTTTGATTAATATTATGCGCATTGTGAACAAAAGTTTTTTTCCTGAAAAGCAGTTGCGTATTTTTAATTTTTCAGACAAATTAATTCTTCTACATTACCTTCAATAGGAACAGATTCTTTAGGAACGACTTTCTTTGTGGCACCCTTCGCTCGTCCCTTTGCTGCAGTCTTGGTCTCTCCGTCCTTTTTAGGTAGATCACCGGTTACGCTTTCACTAATAGCAGGATCCGCTTCATTATTGGTATGGCCAGCATCTACAGCTACCTCTTTGACCTTTTTCCCCTCTGGCTTTGTTTTCGGTTGGCTTTGACCTTTTTTTGAAACCGGCTTTTCAGAAACAACAACCTCTTCGGCTACTTCCGTCTTCTTACTAGCTTTAGGCATGTTACTTCAAGAACTTGGAAATGCACAAATCCAAATTACTCTTTTAAACTGAATGAGTATATTCAGCGTATACCTTAAAAAATTAAATATCACATGTGATCATTGATCTCTAATAACATTTATAATACAAAATACGCGGCCACGCATTTTACCACCCAACAAATTTTAGCTGTGTATTTTTTATTCACCTGAATGCTTTAGGATTAGGATAGAAGTTAGAAGCAACCTACCGCTGGATGATGATTGATAATTCGACCAGAGGAAATTTCGCAAACACTGGATTGACTGGATAAAGACGAGTCGCTGATTCCTTGTTAGTACAATTTCGTAAAATAATAGAGATAACGGACAATTAAATGTAAAAACTCAAGTAGATAAAATAAAAACGAGCAGGAAAATTTACTCGAGTAAGCTCCTTTGATTCAAGCAAGAAGTTGAGAAGTGATGTTCGAGTCGTAGTTGCAGCAAACTGAGCAAACAATACATCATGGCGGGAATTTATTCCCACCTATTCTCAGCATTTATTTAGATGGTTGTATCTACAGGGTGGTTATCTAGCAAATACACACAGTATATGCCAGAGGAATTAATAAATGCTGATTTTAACCTTTGAAGTTGTTATTAATTTCAAGAACAAAAATACTTCTAAACCTTCTAACGATTTTATCTTTTTCAGAGAGAGTTTCTAGTTACATATCTGACGCTATTCTCACTCTTGGAAGTTTTTTTTGCATTTAATGAAATGATTCGGGCAATTAAAATAAAATATTTTCAAGCGTTTGATGAAAAAATCGAATTCTCTTCTCTATAACAATTTTAAAATTAAGTAAATAAAGAGGGCGCTAATTTCCACAGATTCACAAGACAGGGAAAAAATATTTCTTGATTGAGAAATTTTTGGCTTGATTGCCGCAATAGTAAAATTCATGATGTTTTTCACATGGTATCCTACAATGCAAGTGAACTTTGTTGTTCACGTGCCTTGGTATCATATCAATATCATGAAGTTTTAAGTAGAGGTTCAATCAATTCGTAAGATTATTTCATGCTATTTGTGGAACAATTGTTTTTCACATGGTATCCTACAATGCAAGTGAACTTTGTTGTTCACGTGCCTTGGTATCATATCAATATCATGAAGTTTTAAGTAGAGGTTCAATCAATTCGTAAGATTATTTCATGGTATTTGTGGAACAATAAATAAATACAAAGTCGTTTACTAAATATAACGTCCCAAAGAGCAAATCTAGTTAATCAAATTCAAGCATTTACGCCTAATGCTAAGCTTGAATACATAGCATATCCTGATTTCGGGCTGTTGGATTTTTAATACAAATTTTCAGCCGACGCGGATTTTAATATCTGTTGGTTATTAAAATTTGTATTGAATTTGATCATTTGGTCTTCGGATATGATTTATTCTTATTAATCTTGACCACCTCAAATTTGCTTCAATTACATGTAAACTAAGCCGCTTACACATGGATGGAAACTTGAAATCAAAGCTAGAACATTGTCCATGAATATGAATTTCTGAAATTACTGGTCACCCTGTATGCAAATGAGGTAGCACCACATTCTGCTCTTTTTGCCGCGCTGTGCATTCTTTCTGGAGAAAATTGGTATGTCTCCGTACATATCACATGATATTCATTGTCGTTTCAACACAATATTCTGCTTGCCGCTGCATAATTAAAATACATGAGAAAGGAATTCCGCGCGAATCGAATCCAAATCTGCAAAGCTTGTTTTTATGAGCGGAAAATATTTAAGTACAAAATACAATTTACATTGTGTAGATATTTTTTGTGCATTGAATTGATACATGTAATTTCCACGCCCTTTTCCCCTCTTCATATCTGTGTGGTGGCGGTGGTTGTGCATTCTCCATTTCTATATACAGACTACAGACTACAGACCACATCAAAGTCAAACTGATAACTGATCACGCTTACAATCAACGAGTGCTGTAAGCAAAGTGTCACATTTGTAGGATTAGAAATAGAGGAGGTATGATTAATTAATTATGAAGCTGGCTGTTTAACTATCAAACAAGTCGTAGATGAATGCACAATAACAACTTGACAAAATACTCTTTTCAGATTACGGCAACCAGTCACTAGTGGACTTTGCAACAGCGCAACCAGCGGCCAGCGGTGACATTAAGACACCTTCAATTTCAATTGACTCAGTAAATTTTTAACTTGGTTGAAATATCGGATCCGAAAATTGGATTTCGAAGATGACAATACAAAAATCACTCGGTGTCAGCGTCACAACTTTGGTTGTTTCATTTGTAATCCCTTTCTTATTTTATTCAGGTATGCCAAATGTTCCAAACAATCCACGCATGCGATTTGCTTGATAAATGGTATATTTTAGTGTTCGCTTGCCAAAAACCCTGCTGAGATTGCATTTTAAAGCCATCTTCATGCAAAATATTAATCATCTAGCTTTTTAATAAATGGTGTAATCCGGTGGTGATTGTGAGTACTCTACTGATGTCAACAGTTCGCCAGGTAGGGTAGGGCCAGGACTCTTTTGGCAATAATTAAAACAGCCCAAAAACCGCTTGAAAATTTATATGTCCCCCTTTCCTTAGTTGGGGAAAAATTCATGTTGACACGAGCTACCTTAAAATAAATTGGAATTTGAAAAAAGTATGAAATGTTTTCACATCTATTCATCTATTGTTTCGTAAAAGCCAATGAAGTTAAATGGTTATTTATTCGCTGTTTCGACCATTGAGTCGAGTCCAGCCTAAATCAAGGAGTTTTAATTAAACGACAAAAATTATGGTGAAGCGTGTAGTATGGGATTAGTGTCTCCTTCCTGTCTTTCGTTTCGTAATAACATTATACGACTACAATACAACATTCAGATGTTATAATGTAGTCGTTGGAGTCATCGTGTGTGCATTTGTTTTATTTCAGAGGGATATCGATGATAATTAACGGATCTTTTGTTTGTTTCCCACTAGGAATAGATGCGGGTATCAAGTGTTGGGTTTGTAATTCTTACAACGATATTAAATGCGGCGATCCTTTTGACAACACAACATTCCCAATAACGGATTGTGATTCGGAGACTGGTAAACGAGCCAATCTACATGGTCTTCCAGCAACAATGTGCCGAAAATTAACACAAAAAGGTACGTGTGCATTTTTATTTATTTCTAATCATCATCGGGCTGTGCTTCTCATAGCGAGGCTAGACGGTGTTTTGAAATGGGAGTTCAGTTTTCAAGTGGGTTATCAACATATCCTTTGGGCATGTCTCTGACCCATTCAAGCAGTAGAAAGGTGACTGGATAAGTGTTAATTTAACAAGTCCACCTTCACGACCACAAATCTTAATTATTGTCAGAATATAAACTTTTCGTGTATGAATTTTACTAAAAGCATGTTTGTAATTTCAGTTAATGGCACCTGGAGATTTATTAGGAGCTGTGCCTTTTTAGGTGAGCCGGGCATTGGTGGTGACGAACGTTATTGCAAGAGACGCACAGGTACAGGGACTTACAACATTTACCAAGAAGATTGTCTTTGTCGGTATCGACTTTTATCGCTTCACCATTATATAAAACTGATGTTCAAGTTTTATTCTGTGTGTAATTTTTAAGTAGTGCTATTTTTGGTTCAACAGTGGAAAAGACGGATGCAACGGAGCTCAATCATTGAAAGGTGTTAACGGAGCTTTGTGTGGATTTTTAGCCACAGGAATGACTTTGTACGCCGTCGCATTTAATTCGCGTTAATTTATGGATAGCCCGTACGTGTTCTTTCAGACTTCCACATCAGATTTACAGATCTACTGAGCAATTTGATACGATTTTGCAACTACAACTCTAGGTTATTTGTAGTTCCATTTTATACATATATTATACATACATCTCTTCATTATAATCTCATTTCTTAGTTAGCTATAGACATATAGCATAACATTAAGTAACCTTTGACTTATTGATGAAATATTGACTGCTCACGAGTTACATTCCTCAGAAAGTAGAAATTCATAGATTTATAGCAACTTTTTATCACAGTATTTCTCTTCACATAATTATACCATAATTACGATAATGTACAATAATGTTGACTAAAGTGGTTAGGTGGCAGCGACTCGAATATACATATGTGGTTCCAGGAGTACAATTCTATGGATTCTTTATAGAGAACTTCAAATACCTTATTGTTGTTAAAGTGTAGTTAGTAGTTAACAATTCATTGTATATATTTCATGTTATGCGCTAAGACAGGGTTGCCTGTCATGGCATATATATCTAGATGATAACAGGAAATTAATGTTGGCACAAACAACATCTTTTTAAATTGACTTTTATGCGCTTCACGACTTCACGCTTTAATAATTAATGTGAACACAAATATAGTATTTAAGGGAACAATCATTAATTACTTAACGTCAAACCGTCCAATCCCACCCACTTCACTTTGTAAAAGGGGGCCGCCAATCTTCATCGACCCACTCGTTGCGTAATTAATGATATTCCCCATATGGAGCATGTCATGAGAATTCCCGATTCCGTCCCTGTGAATAGTTGTGATAATCAAACTGCAATCAAGACAACAATTTGTCTACTGGATTCCACCAGCTTTAATGCAGTAATTCGAGCTGTCTATTAATTAAGACAGTTCATGGAAAACTACCTAGATGACATGGCACATTGTTGTGCGACACTTAAATCGCCATCACAATTTTTATATTGATGAGATTTATTTTATTTTATTTAGTGACGAATGAATGAACATGACAAAGATCTGAAACACAGAAAATTAAATAAATCTTTTACATTTTCTTCTTGTACAATAAAGTGTTGTGAATGTGAATTAATGTCTTTATTTCATGTTGTAGTTGTAGGCCAATCAGTTACACCCACAACAGCCTATGACACCCAAAACGTAAACTGGAGTAAAATATACCTAAATTCATTGAGTCATCTCAATCTGAAAAGCCAAAAGTTTTACTTTGCTAGCTTTACTAATAAATCTTTGTCTGTTTGTTAGTGGTACGAAGTGTTAACAGATGTCGCCAGTGTTCATGACTGACTGTGACTGTAGTAGAGAAGGGAGTGGAGTGGAGAGTCAGGAATGTCCATTGCTTAAGAGGGGTGACCTCGTATTGTGAACTTCGTTTTGCCTTGGGGCAGTTGACTCCTTTTCTTACGGCCCGTCCCCATTCTTATTGTGGATTTCAATGCATTTTCGCCCATAAATATCTCTAGATAACATATCGCAAAAGAGACCATCTCTTCTACTAATTTCTACGCATATAGACATTACTTTTTGGGAACATCGCGTCGTCGTCATTTTGTTGTCACTACAATTAGAATTAATTGCACTATATACTTCCAGTGCCCTCAGTGAATTACGAAATAGAAATCTACAAATACTAGGCAAATTACAAGAACAGAAAAGTCTACGATTATTGTCCAGTGTTCGTTTAAGTAATTAGAGTTATCTTATTTGTCTGGCAGTGCGCAGCAGACAGCAGAAATAATTGATAATTCTGACGTTGTAAAGTGAATGTACTTTGAGCCACACCATCTCATTAATATTACATTACTATTAGGCATTTTCAATGTTTTAATGTTTATACATGACGCAATTCTGTAAAAGTGTGCTAGTTATCTCAGTTATATCTGTAATAACGTGATAGAAATCAAGAGATAAATATTAACTGTAGTGTTCCAGTTCTTGTGTAATTAAATTCTAGGAAGAATTTAAGAAAATCTGTGAAATACATTGTGTTGTTTAAATGTTTACATATAATTCACATAGTCCTGAAGCAAGAAATAAGATTTTGCTAGTAAATAAATTGTTTTATTGTTAGCCAAGCAGCATTTTGTACGAATCGATTATTCATAGATAGGTTAGTGTACTTATGTATCTTGTGCGAGTGATTATAAGTAGAGCAAATTAGTGCTAGTGTTAAGTAATATAATAGGATTAATTGGTATAAAACGTTTTTTGTTGTACAAAAGTCTTCTCAGCTTTGCAAACTACAAAAGTCCATTTCCCCCTCATAGAATTCCTCCAATAAATTGGTATGTAGGTTGGGTAAATACAAATCGAATCAAAAGAAATAATTCGTTTCCATAGTTATCATCATTGTTCGTGTCCTCCCCATTCCCAGTTTGCCTCTTCTTCATTGTCAATCAGACACCGAACAAGCTGTCAACTGATTGCACAGGTAGACGTCAGGTATTTGCACTCGCTTCATCTCCCTGAAGTTAATATTTTGCAAAAAAATCACTTCTTTCTGTAAAGAAAAATGTCGACTTCGACAGCTTACACGGCTGATTGTTCTAGTCAAGTTCAATCACAAAGTTTAGACGAGGCTGCAAAAGCAGCGCAACAATTAGCGTCTTCCACAAACTCGAGTGCTTCTTCGTGGCCAATGCCCTTTTCGTTTTCTCCGTAAGTACACAATTTTCATCTCAAAATTTGTTTTACAATAAAAGATCATAATTATACATATCTGTGAATTGGAATCTGTTTGGTTTTCCTAGACACGTTCCTCCACCGGGCTATCCCTCCTTTGGGGGCTACGGCGGATATTACGTAAGTGTTTTTAATGATTTAGTTCATTATTATTATTATCTGAATGGTTTTAAAAGTTGAGCCGAGAGAAGGATGGGTCACGCCACACCACAATTTGTGGCCACAAATCATAATAATAATTGTGTTAAACCATTTAAAAACAACAATGCAATGGGAATGAAAAGTATAGAGAAATGACTCTCAAAAAAATTCATATAGCCGGTTTCTATGTCCCAAATTTCGGGTTGATCTTATTTGTAATGCTTCAAAATTCATTACCTAATTGAAATTCGAATAATTTCATTACATGGGGTGTAAAGTCATTATCAAGGATGTCTCAGCTTCTAGCACGTAGGCACCATTTTCGTATTATGCAGTATGCACAAGTGCACATTGACTTGGTTGTTGGTCAAAATCAATAATAACAAACAATTGACGATACAAAATACAAAGTATTTTCAAAGGAAACTCTTAACAAAGCCGAATAATTTTAGTTTTGTTTTGTGGGTGTTGAACAGTTGAGGTTGACACTGATAGTAAGGAATAGGTTATAGTTTTGTTGGTGTTGAACAGTTGAGGTTGACACTGATAGTAAGGAATAGGTTATAGTTTTGTTGGTGTGTTGTGGAAACACAGTCAATAATGACAAAGAAGAGGATCAGAATTAAATGTGCTCCAACATACCAGCAGCGCAAGGTTAGTTTTCCCATTCCAACCCTCTCGAGTAATTCTCTCACGACTCACGAGTTAGACAGTAAATGTTGAATGTGAAGAACACAGCAACTGTGAACCAACAGTGAACGGAAACGATGCTTGATACAATATTAATTGAAATGATTGAACATAAAATTAAAGTGATCATTTTATATTTTGGTTAACAGGGAATGCAGGGATTGAATTTTTCTGCCCCCAATTACCAGCCGTCTGCAATTCCGCAGATGGTTCAACCTGGATCCGACAAAAACAAAAGCAATGCAACTGCGAAGAATAGCAATGCAACGGGTAACCCCAATGCCCCCCCTGGCTTTACACAGAATTTTAGTCAGACCACTTCATCTCAACTTCAGCAGTCGTATTCTGCCAGTGACTACTATATGCCTGTCCAACAGCACTCGGTCTACAATGGCAATGCGAACACCGCAAATGGTTTAACTAGCTACCAGCAATGGGCTGCCCAGAATGCTGCCAGCAGCACGAACGGGCCAAAACCAATACGTTTTAGCTTACAACAACCCACGAAAAGACAACAGCAGCCCCAGACACCAAATAAGATTTTTAATGGTGCTGCTGCCAATATTCATGATGCCAACGGTCCAAGTAGTTACAATAATGTCAATTCTTCTATAAATCAACAGCAGAGATTTCAAGGAAATAATGTAAACAAGCAACCTCTGATTTCCCAGTCGCCGGTTGCGCGTTCTTTTAGGTCTCCAGCAGTTAATCCTTCGACAAGTAATACTTTTAAACAGCCTGACCAACAACAAAAGCGCGGTCCCCTCAACTTCGACTCGAATTATCCTACTCTTAGTCCAAGTATATCCCCCAGTAATAGTTCCTTAGGTAGTAATTTACCAAATTTTCATTCACAAAATTTGCAGTTGACACCCAATTCCAAACCAAATTCCTCCAACATCATTTCGAATAAGGTAGAATCCAGTATCAATCGTAGTTGGTCTCCAACTTTGTCAAATGTCAATGGGTTTTCTGGGGGCGGTGGGGACCGCTCCACTGGCAGTAGCGATTCCTATTTATCTCAACAACAACTCGTCAGTGCTTTGGATCCCAGTGAATGGCCAGATAGTCTACAGTAATAATTTATCACTTTTCTCAACAACAACAAAAACAATCTATTTTTATTATTGAATGAATTCAATAATTTAATTTAAATTGTGTTTTTAGGAAATACGTTATGCGATGCTATGAGCTTTGCAGTTCTGATGTCGACAAGGACAGAGTAGAGATAATTCTAAAAGGAAAAGTCACTCGTGCAGCCACAGCCGGAATTCTTCAGAGCAAAGATTGGAGCAAAGAACCTCTACCAGAGTAATAAATTAACAACTTTTTTAAAATTTAGCACCCACTACGACTCATTCGTGGTAATTGCAGTATCATAATATTTTTTTCTTTTATTTATTAATTTATAGAATGAGTGATGGACAGATCAGGATGCTCCCGTTTGCACCAATCCAAGGAATAATAAAAGGTAGGCCAATTAAGCCTGACTTGGCTGAATCTCGAGCAGATCGAAGAGGTAATGGACGAAGAGGTGCAGGAGGACGCGGAAGAGGCTCTTTGACCCTCCCAAATTCTAGCGACATCAGACAAAAGAATGTTAAAGGTTCCAAAAGTATTCGAGGGGGTCGTGGTAGAAATTTTAGGTCTAGGTCTAAAACCCCATCGAGGTCGAGATCTTCAGGTTCATCCAGCAGATCCAGGTCGTCTTCCAAATCGTCAGATTCTTCTTTTAATGACCGGAAAAACAGGCGCCGACGACGGTGAGTTGTCTACAAATATTTCGCTACACGAAATGCGGCAAGGACAAATCAAACAATAAAATTGTCATTTCGTCATAAATTATGAACTTGTTTTCCTTGCAGCTCCAGCTCGGACAATGGAAATTATACCTTTTCAAATTCTGCTAAAAAACAAAAAGTGAAAGCAAGCAATCGGAAAGGTCGCCGAGGTGCTAAGAATGCAGTTATTAACAAGCATAAAAGGTACAACGTCGTCTTTTACTCTTTGTCGTGATTAAATCTTTTGGGCAGAGTTAAAATTGATTTTTTTTAATCGTAACCAGCGAGAAAGGAAATATACCGGGCAAACAACAGCCTGTGCACATGTACAGTGAGTATGGCCTGATGAGGGTGGATGGGGAATGTTCATCTTCCGTTAAACTGACCGCACGTGCTGCTCGTTTTGCGAAAGAAGGTCGGTGCTCCTTAATTTTTTCTTGAATACAAATTGGAGGCGTTTGACTAATTTTGTATATATTTTTTAGGTGGATCAAAAGGAAAAGGTAGACAAACGATGAAGAATCGATTGGGCGGTTTTGTCGATCGATCGATTGCCGTGTCGTGGGCCATCGATGCAGCTCCTGCATTTGATGAAAGTGACTGGACTAACTCATCTGTTATCGGAACTTGTTGTGATCTGGAGAAGAGATATCTACGTCTCACAAGTGTAAGCAAATCTTTCATATTTTAAGTAAAATGTAAACTACAGGGTACTGCAATGGACTAATTGCACATATGATATGATTTATGAAATAATTACAGGCTCCTGATCCATCGACAATCCGCCCAGTTCGTATTCTTAAGCAATCTCTACATATGGTAAAACAGAAATGGAAAGATAATCAAGATTACTTTTATGCCTGCGATCAATTAAAAGCGATTCGGCAGGATTTAACTGTTCAAAGAATTAGAAACGATTTTACTGTAGAGGTTTATGAAACACATGCCAGAATTTCTCTAGAAAAAGGTGACCATGAAGAATTCAACCAATGTCAGTCACAACTCGTTCAGCTCTACAAAAGCGTAGGATCAACGCATGAAATTGAATTCACAGCGTACAGAATACTCTATTATGTTTTTACTGCCAATACTCTTGGTAAGATTGATATTTATTTTCAAACAAAAACGGACAACTATTTATTTCAATCAAGGAAAGACCAATAATATAAATTTTAATATGAATTGTAGATTTGGGCGCCCTTCTCTCCAGCCTAACGGCGAAGGAGAAAGAGGATCAATGTATAGCCCACGCCTTAGAAGTGCGAAATGCATGGGCTTTAAAGAATTATCCTCGTTTCTTTAGATTGCACTCGAGTGCTCCTAAAATGTCGGGTTACTTAATTGACTGGTTCGCGAACCGAGAAAGAAAGACAGCGTTGAAAGTCATTCTAAAAGCGTGAGTATTTGAACGGGTGTTCGTCTTCTTACGGCACTTTTTTCTCCATTCTCATAAAATACTTTGTGAAATTATTGGTGGGACATTACATGGCTCATAATTGACTGTGATTTAATGATGTGATTTGCTTTGCAGGACGTAGTTAATTATAATCGAATTTAATTACTTTATATTTATAACTTTTCTGTTGGCTAACTTAAATGCTAAATGATATTATTGTGATGCGCAGTTACCGCCCAAGTGTGCCCATCTCTTTTGTAAAAGACCAGCTAGGCCTATTAGATCATGAGTGGACTGATTTCCTATCTGCCACTTCATTGGAACCAACGATCATCTATCAGGACTCTCCTCACAATACCAAAATAAATGCCAAGGAGTCGTTCCCCCTCCTTGTGGCAGCACTTTGAGTGTGTGTTTTCCTTGCTCACTCAATCGTCAATCAAAGTCAATTCCATTAGGTGTACATATTAATTGTATTATTGAACGCTCCTCTAAATATGAAAGACGCCTGCCTCTTAAACCTAACTAACTACTAGAAGTACTGATTTTGAGTCCGCACTCAAAAGCACTGCAAGATTACAAGAAACACGACTGATGCATTCATTTCATGATTTCTTTCTTGTGCACCTTCTGAATTGAAAATAAAATCTAACTTTGAATGCATAGTTATATGCGTTCATTATAACCTTACAAATATTTGGCTCAAAACATTTCTTTTTCTAATAAATAATAATAAATAGCTAGTAACTTTTATTTCGAAAAAATATATACGAGCACTCCACGAAAGTAATATAGAAAAATTGCAATGACATTAATGAAAGTCATCATGGCATATCATAAATTTAAGTACTTATATATTGGATCGTTTTGAGAATTAGGACTAAAATCGGGATGGGTCAAATGGGGAGGTAGGAATGGGGATCGACTCTTAAATGAAAATGAACGAGGTAGTCTGCATGGGCTCTTTGGACACTGATGGCGAAAGGAGCACTCGGGTGAAAGGTGAAAGCAACTAATCTTCGTCCTGTGTGCGAACTCCCTCGGCTTAACAGTCCAGCGTGTATTTGGAATTTGTACAAACCCGACTCTCGTCCATAAAACCTTTTTTACACAAATAATTTCAATTTTATGTTGATTTAAACAATGATATTTAAATAATTTTCTTAGAAAGTGAAAGTAAGTGGAAAATAGAAAACTGTGCTTACCTAATGGGAATTTCACCGCAAACTTTAGGTCTTTCCATGACAGAAACTCTGTGATCATCGTAGGAAAAGAGAGCTTGGTCTAGATATGGGGATGAGCTGAAAGATTGAGCACTGATCGGTAGTTGAACCAATATCCGCTTTGTGGCTTCTACAGGGCCACCAAATTTGGCACTTGTGATTGTCTGTCGAAATTTTTGATGCATTTGTCTACGAAAACAAAAATAATTAACAGAATGGCACTTGGTGGTCAATATCACATTACGGTTAACTTTACTCACTTTGAGTACATATTGTTAGAAGGAGAGGACGAGTAGCGGGCGTCCGGTGTCATAAAGTTATTTCGAAAATTATCCGCAAATCCTGTCAACAATGGTAATGTAATACAATTCACTTTACAATTCAGTTTACAACTTTTAGGTCAGTGAGGTATAAACCTCACTTGGTTAATGACAGACGGTCAAGACTTCCTTTTAAAAAGTATTATTTACCTTCGAAGAGATCCACGAGTTTTTCTGACGTGTTTTCAAAGACGGCTACCACTGAGGTTTCAAGAATATTGTAAATTACAAACAAACAATGTTTAGAATTTGGATCGCTGCAACGAAGTGTGACCACATCCTCACTCGAGTATTTGATCAGTAAATGGTTTTCATCCAACAGTTGCATTTTCCAAATTCTCATATTAGAGATTTGATCATAATATTGGTAGAATCGGGCCATGTGCGAAGGATTGCCATCATTCTTCTTGGAGTGAGAGCGAGCTCTTTTGAATAGGAAAACAAGAATGCGGTGTTTCAATGAATTCAAGGCTGCCTCCTCTCTGATTCTTAGACCCGGAGTGAAGGCCAATGAGTGGGACACGATCAAGTCATCATCCTCATAACAAAATCTGCCGATAGACCTAATTTCTTGAAATTGTCCATTTTTCACGAGAAAAATATGAATGGTTTGATGTTGTACCGAGAGAACGGCCAACGTCTGATTGTATAAATAAACTCCTTGATTATGCGACAAAAATATTTTGTCCACTTGAAAAGAAACCGAATCAGAACACATTCCGTGACGAACGTCCACCAAATGAATCGAGTAATCTTCCAACGGATAACGAGGATTCGGTTCCACACTCTCATTATTTCGAAACACTTCGTGGTTAAGTGGATGAACGAAATTGGCCGGAACTCCGGCTGCTGTGTGGTCTTGAATGTAGGTCGCAGAACCAACAATTATGTAATTGGAATCTTCAGTGAAGAGACTGCACTCACGATTCAGTTGCTCACCCGCTGGAGCCACACGAACGCGAAATTTTAGCCTAAAAAACGAACTGAAAATATCACGACGAATATTGCAACTATCAGTTTCATTATCTTCAGAAGGCAGGAAGTCAGGGAAGCCTTTGCAATAAGGATCAGAAAAATATTTCGGCTCTTGTTTCTAAAAATAGTCAACAAATCCTGAATTATGATTATGTATATATTATTATTATACAGAAAAATTACACATAGTTTCTCAGATAGGGATTACAATTTCAATTAACAGAAAAATGTCAAAATTGATTTCACTATATCTCATTTTACAATTTGTAAGGTGGATGCAGATTGCAGGCAGGCTCAATAAACGCATCGCTCATAATATAATCGGTGCATTTATAATGCATTTTATTTAATGACTCACCTTATTATTGTAATGCATATTGAGTCTAGTGTGAATCCAGCTATTTTGATCTTTCCTTGATTCTCCAGTGTAAAAGAGATGGTTAGCGGCTTGAGGGCCCATGAATGTGTAAACTTCAATTGACATTTGATCGGCAGAAAATGCGACGAAACTTTTTCCGTCTGGTGTAAATTTTCGAAGAAAACAAGGTGGTTTGTCGACATGTGTCACCGTAAAATTCGGTACAATGCTTTGATACATTGCTCGTTGCATATATTTTTCTGTGCCTGGTCGCCTGCCTGCCCATATTTCACGAGCTCCAAGTCTTATCACAATGTTTTGGGGGGGAGGAGGATAGATTCGTAGCTTTTGCTTTTTTCTTTCATCCTCAATATAAAGCTGTGGTATGTAGTACTGCGGTGTTTCCAACATCTAAATATTATCAAATCATTTAAATTTACAAAATTACTTTAATAAAATTTAATTATATAACGGAAGTTAAAATTAATGAAGATTTTATACATTTTTTTGGTCTTTTTACGGTGCTACAGAAGCGTACCTGTCGGCGACTGTGGTTCATACAGTCGCAGTGTACTGTGCGGATGTCTCCGAAATTTATCACTATTTTCGTATTTTCTGTCAAAAATATAATAATGAATTATGGCACGGTTCATTTATTATTATGGTGACATCGTCAACTTTATATTAGAAAACTTGTACAAACAATACTACAATATATATTTCTCCCAAAAGCCGAACGAATTCAAATTATCCTCCTTCCGTAAGCATTCAGCGTGTAGAATCTCGCAAGATCAAACTGACAACAAAGAGAAACGGTCTTTTTGTTGCATCTTGATGACTTATTTTATTCAGTAGTAATATATTCGTATGAATTAAATTCCCAAGATTCATCATTTCTGAAAATTATTCCCTCAAAGACAATAGTTTGGGATTTGCACGCTGCTGACAGACTTTTATTTATTTTTTGTTGATTATAGTCAATTGAGCGAAGATTAACCACAAATAACAATTTGGTGCATCAGCCGTAAATTATTACCTGCTGAATTTTATGGTTGAAAACCTGGCAGAATAGAAATACAGAAGGACTATTTACGACACAATGTGCAAAAGAAAGTGGAGAAAGGCGTCGTGTAGAATACACAAGGGCAATAATGCTATTGCTTTCTTCTGGAGCTGCTTTTTTTTAGATTTATCGGCCTTCATTATATTTAGTAGAACGAAAATGGTCTTGGAGAATCTTGCTTGATCTCCGCGTTCACACAGCACGGCCACTGGGAAAAGTGCAGCGATTTCTCTCACCCTCTTTAGTGTTCATAATTCTTGGCGAAAGGACTGAATGCGTGGACGCGGAAACCGATTCAGCACCGTACAATGGACACTGGGCACTCGGGCCACTGCGACGCTAAAAAGGTCATTCGCTATGTGTGATACAGATACAATCTACAAATGGACCTTCTGCTGCTGCACAATACTCACTAAATGCATGTACATATGTATGTATAGGGTCATTGAGCGTCACAGTGGTCCAACACGATTTAATACAACAAAAAGGGCGGTGACAAATAAATTGCCTGAGACTTCTTCTGTTCAAACAAAGGTTTGTCAATAACAATCTGTGATCTCCATTTATACCACGCAGAAGAATATTAAAATTGCAATTTTAATTCAGTATTTCATAAAGTGCCCATTTTAGTGGTGTCATCCCAGGGGTTTCAAGTGGGAAAATTTAAATCGGGAATTACCACTTTCCCCATTGGAAAAATCGGAAATAGCAAATAAAAAGTGTGGAATTTAACTGAGAATTTTCACTTTCCCCACTGCATTGCGATGTGGAAATTGTGTAGCCTATTGTTAGCAGCATTAAAAATGGATGGTTCGCTGAATGCCAGATGAATCACTATGAAGGACATCAGTCGATAAAATCGACAGAGGTTAGAAGACACAGACAAAATTAACTTTTTATTTTGTGCCCCGTGTCCTCCTTTCGGTGCACTCTTCAATTTTATTGTAATGCACAAGGAAGACCGTTTTTTGATATCGTAACAATGGAAATTCTTCTGCAACTTTTACAAGGTAATCCTGTAGGATTTGAGATAGAATAATGTCTGTAAAGATAATTGAATATTGATTTTTTCTTTGTGGTTTTCGTGCACAGCCGATTTTCCAATTTTTCAATCTGTGCACATCTGGGGGCTCCGTGCTGTGCAATTTTTGTCATTGGAGAGGAATAGATTTTGAATGGGGTGGCAGGGAAGCATGAAGACTCATCCCTTTTTTGAGCACACAAATCAGGACTATTCCCCTTTCCATCTCTTCCCAATCCTTGCTGTCAGCTAGAATCTTCGTCCTATCTTCCTTCCAGACTATCCTGACTATCCTGACACGGGCCATACTGCTTCTTGTGTAAAAATAAAACTGCTCCTGATATTAAAAGAAAAATGCAAAATTCTGCTGCATCGTAATCATAAGTGATGTGACTGGTGTTGCTTTTAAAGTGTCTACGTCTCTCCCACTCTCTCCCACTCTCTCCCGCTCTCTGTCTTCATGATGCAATCTCAAATGTTATCTGTGCAAGTAAAGAAGCCATAACTTAGTTGGTGTTAAAGGGAGCAGCTACACAATAATAATATTTCTACGTGCACAGTGCATATGCACTCAATCCATTCCCTAACCGCACAATCCCACAAATAGTGAATGCTGCGACATAAAATTGTTTCTCTTTCTCAAATGGTGTTTTAGCAAGCGGAGAAAGCACAGATTTATATGACAAAGAAAGCACTTCAATATATTCTTAAAGTTTTACAGCAGTTTTCTCACATTCAATGATAATCTACCTCTCTCATTCTCTCATAACATTCTTTTGCACATAATATCAACATCATTGTCCAGAAATATTTCGAATTTATCACAAGCAATTTAATCGAAAGTGAATATTGGACCCTGAATCGTATTTGTACATGCTTATTGTGCTTATTAGTGAATTACTAATTCGTTACCACGTATGATCACTATTTATGATGATGTGTTTTTGCAGGATGCAGCATGCAAGATTAATTTGGGTGAGGGAAGTCTGCAGTGAAGACGATTGAAACATGGTTTCCACTGTGATAGTGAGAGCCGAAACCCTGGATTGAAGTGACAGGGAGTCTTCTTCCGTTTTCCCGAAAGGCTTACTGGATCTTTATATGATTAGTGGGTATCCGTGCTTTGTGGGTTTAGGAGAGGACGTGTAGGTCGTAATAGGTTTTCCACGTCTCAGTCTCGTTGGCTGCAATAAAATTATCAGTCACATCTTAATGCGACTGCCGCACAGATTCGCTCTCTCATAAGGAATGTGCAGCAGGAAGTATCTTAAATAGGAATTCAATGTTGGGGAACTTGAAGATTTCGTTTCGTTGCATTTGCTGTGCATTCAGCTGAAATTGATGGCTGGAAGTGATGTTATCTGTGCCATGGCTGTCTTGCAAGTGTCTGGCCCGCTCTCCGCTGACACTGGCCCCACTTTCTGCACCGACACTGCACCACCACCAACACAGCCATCCAACTAAAAGAGAAACTCATTTCCTTGCCTGCCTTAATGCAATTGATTTATTGCTAGGGAATCCCTTCACCCACAAAACCTTCCTCATACAAAACTGACACCTTCCTCAATCCAAGCCATTGGCTTCTCCTTGGAGTCTACAAAAATTGTCGAAAAAAAACTTGGAAAAATACAACCACACACAATAACAAAGTACACTTGGATACATTCTCCATATGCAATGCATTATTTCATTTCAGACAAAGAGTAAACACAATTGAATTGAGATGTGTGCTGTAATATTTAGTAAATAAAACTACCCGCTATTTCAATGTGCAAAGATTGAAATTTTAAACGTGTTGAAGAAAACCTACATCTGTACTTTATTAATATTATTATATATGTTAGTAAATTTATATATTTGGCTTTAAATTAATATTAAATTGAAAATACGTTCCATTATTAATATTTGGCTTTGTAAATAGATTTGAAAAAAACGTTGCAACAAATCTACATTAATAATATTATTGTATTATGTAAATATATAGTACACATTCATATTTGGCTTTAAATTATTTAATATTAAATAAAAATAAATTGAAATCAATTCTCTTTTGTAATTTTCCAAGAGTTTCAATTTATGTTAAATATGATGAAAAGTGTAAAGTTAAATTACATACACTTCCCATCCAATCTATAATTACATGTATTTCACTAATTATATACAAATTCTCCCAGAATTTTAACGCGGAGAGTAGTTTTTCTAATTTTTACACAGGAAAATGAGAAATATCACTGATGTTTAATTTCAATTGGAAAACTTGAAACCTCAGAAGATAAAGTTTTTCTTTCCTTTTTTGGAATATCTTTGCGTGTGGATATTGGTCTTGGACGTGTAAATGTTTTCATGCTGATAATAATGTGTATCCTCCTGGGCTTTGGCAGTAGACAGGCCAGTGAGAATAAAGGAAAGTAAATTATGTGCATTTCAGTGTTTTTGGTGGAAGACACGGGCACAATCGGTGGCTGGGTGTCTGGTGCCCACACGAACACAAAACATTCGAGTGGTGCTTCACTTTAGAATGCGCCACTAGACGACAGATTGTAAATTTTATAGGGTCATTTTCTCACAGCACACCGTGCAACAGAAATGGATGGATAAAGTGAAGCCGAACCGTAAATAGAAGCACACGGTTTCACTGTACGCACTGTTACCTAATGTAGTCATAGGCCGACTCTGCACTCCCCACTCCCCACCCTATACCATTCGTAGTAGCACCATTTGTAATGTGTACGTAAGTACATGTTGTAGCATTGAAGGGAAATTCCCGTGTAGCCAACAATAATGGCAGGGAGAACAGTCAGAATAGCAGAAGCAGCAGCACGTTTATTACTAGACTGCTTTCACTGGCAACTCACCCCTGGCCCTCTTCTCCACTCGCTCAATTTCCTCCCGCTTCTAATATTCTTCTTCCGTACATTAAAAACTCTCTCACTCCAATTCCATTTATTCCCGCCTCCAAACTGCTCTCACGCATTTTTTTAAATTCTACATTTTTTTGTTCAAAATTGAAAAATAATTTTTAAACATTTTCTTTCTTTGTAAGTGTTGGGTGATGGGTGCAGTTGCTTCCTGAACAAAGGAGCGCCTGTGTTTCTGTGTATTCGAAAGTGTCGGTTAGTTTTTGGGTGTAGGGTAGTGGAAGTGCATTGATAATGCAGTAGCTGCTACCGCTGAGAGCACAGTACGTGTTCCTCCACACACACATAGACAGACACACGCACCGACGGGAGTAGACTACACACTTTCCTCCTTTCCCTTCTCCCGTTCTCCCGTTCTCTCGCTCTCTCGCTCTCTCTCTTTGTGTCTGGCTTCCAGTTTTGCGGAGAAGTGCAGGAGCGTGGTTTGACAGTGTTGCAGCTGAAGTTGTCCAGTGAACTGCCTGCCCACCACCCGCTTCTCGTTCCTTCCACTCTCATTGCATCCCGTGTTCTCAGTGCAACTCTATTTTACACATTGTACTCATAAAATATACTCGTGCACCTTGCATTCATTTCCGATTTCCGGTACGACTTCCAGTTACACGTGACACTTTGGGAAAATATTTATATCTACATTTTAACATTTAATAACACGAAAAATTACATATCTAATAACTGTATCATCAAGAATTAACATAATCCCCATGTTTTATAATAAAATAATAATAGTGTTAAATATTTAATTGTTTAAAGAATTGTGTTGTGTTTTGTTGGGAACTTTCTCTGACTTTTACCCTGTCTGTACTGTAATACAGGTTGTAGTGCATTACGTAGACTAGAATGGATTAAGCCATTGCAAATGTTTCAGTGTATGTTCTTAAGTGTGTGTGCTGGATGATAAATAAATATTTAGCTGATCAGAGGAGCTTCCAGTTACAAGTCCAGCAGCCGGAACAAGTGAGATCGCACAAAAGAGACTCTCTGATGAATTTAAACAAAGGATTCGTATAATCGCTGTGTGCTCCACGGTCGTGAACTGAAAGGTAAGCTTCACATTTTTAAGCAGCTCTCGCACTAAAACTACAGGTTCCTTCTTGTTCCTGGTTGTTGTTGTGGCGTGGCGCGTCCACGAAATCCTTTAAGCTGCCTAACTGCATGTTCTCACGATCGATGCAACTTCCTATTCATATAAGAACGTTCTACAACTCACAAATGTTTAACAGTACAAACTTGCTCTCAGCTTTCAATATTCATGAGTGAATCTATTTATAGATACTTTTTGTAATATTGTAATGGGTGAAAGCATTGTTCGATAAAGTACAAAGTGCGCCGAGTCTGTTTTCAATTAACTAATGAAACCAATTTGTAAATCAATAAAATATGGATGGAATAAGCACAAAGGTCAATTGAGATGAGATGGAAAGTGCAGCAGAAGGAATGATTAGGGTAATATGCTTTATGTCGTTTGGTTTCTTGGAAGTGGCACTTTCACCCTCTTCCACCATTAATCATCCTCCCCGCCTCTCTTCTTCTTATGCTAACAATGCAGATGAAGTGGTTGCAGTCGACCGACCTTGTCCTTAGTAATATTGTCAATGCACACAGTGAAAGCGGAAGAAAGTAGGGCCGGTGGTGCTGGTCCACCTTCATCTGAGAGCGCCGAGTGCAGTGGACTGTGATCCCATTCTCTCAATTTACAGAGTTCCCTTCATCGACTCACTTTGAAACAGAATCCACTTTCTTCAAAACCAACTATGCAAACGTTGCTTTCACCAGTTGACCAACTATAGACGACTCTCTGTCTCGTATAATGGCCATTTCTCTTACTGCTTCCTGCAGTTACTATTGTGGCTTCTATTTTAAGCCTTTCACAAGACTTTCTCCTGTAGACGCTTTGTTTCCTGCTGCAGGGTGGCTGACTTTCAGCTATTCAACTTTATTTCACAGAGAGCTGTGAATCGTTTCATGCATACAATAAGAAAGAGGCACACTGTTCCTATACAAAGAGAACTTTTCCTTTTGTTCTTCAAGTCAAGTGCGTAGTACAAATAGTTGTTTTATTGTTGAAGGAGATGCTGGCTGCTGCAGAATAACTGCTAAGAAGGAAATTCTCCTTTAATGCACTTGGGCAGAAATTGTAAATTGATAAGTGATGGGCTTCTTTTATTCTTATTGTCTGATGGTTCGTAAGGAGCTTTACTAAATAATTTTAAACTGATATTTTTAGAAGTGTTTCGGGTGTGAATATCACAATGTGATTAATTACTATGATCAAATGTCACTGTGGGATTATAGCCGGAAAATGGGATTTACGAAACCCTGATTAGCAACAAAGTAAAAACAGACGAATATTTAGAATAGAACCAAAATGGTAATCGCTTTAGATAATTTCTAACATTCATGTGATAGAATTAAGGAAGGAAAGCGAATTTCTAACTTAATTCCTACTTGCTATTTTAGTACCCACAAGTGGACAAAGGAGTTTTAGCGAATTTAATTCACTGTGTGAGATGCTGAAGTGTAAATCAATGTCCAAGTATCGCTGACAGTCGAGAGAAAGGATTTTCATTACAGTCGGCTGCTTGTATTTGACAGCTGTAATAAATAAGTACAAATTCCTGTAGAAAAGGTTCAGCGAAGGATGAACTATTATTAAAGGGAATCGTACGACTTTCACTTGTCACTGAACATTTATTAAATGACAATAGGAAACGGTCTAATATTAATTGCACAAACTTACGAATATTTGCGCAATAAAAACTTGTAGGTCTAAAACAATATTCTAGTTTTCCTCCAGAATTCTTTTGATAAACGGATAAGCGGAAGTTTGGCAAAAAATCGAAGAAGAGCTTCAAGAATTGTCGAATATTTGTGCAATAAAAACTTGTAGGTCTAAAACAATATTCTAGTTTTCCTCCAGAATTCTTTTGATAAACGGATAAGCGGAAGTTTGGCAAAAAATCGAAGAAGAGCTTCAAGAATTGTTTTGGACGGGTAAACAGGAGCACGAAAGCTGTAAAATCGTTCTTTGTTCAACTTTCACCATCATTTGTTGTTTGTGGAAGGAGAGGGAATACAAACAAAGAGAGAGCAGGTTGTCATTAATTGTGCGCCGGCTGGCACCACAAAGCTATAAGGCCAGGTTTTACAACTGAATACACCACTTGAAGAAATCATCACAAGTATATTTGTCCAAAGACATCAAACTCAAATACTAGAGGGGAAAGTTTTCCAAAGTTGCTACTCAGGGAACACAGAGAAAAGAAATAGAGTCAATAACAAGGAAATGACTTCATTGCGTGACAATATTACAGTCTCATCCAAATTAATTCGAATTTGCCATTTGCCTCCCTTTACTTGCGTTCACTGGGGGGGGGGGGG
>JABASC010001059.1:0-27786 GCA_019776185.1 Plutomurus gul | reverse complement strand
AGGCGGGTTGTGGACACGAATTTATCTTTCTCGATTCTGACTGCAGTTGATCCAATGAGAATTTGACCACGTGTTGAATTTAGAAATACAGGAAACTTCTTGGTTGTTGCCAATTGAAAGGGAGCTTTTGTTGTTGGTGAGAGGCGGGGCTGTGGGGAGGAGGAGGCGGTGACGGTGAAGGCACATTTGATTTGAAACTTGTTGGTCATGCTTAATTGTTGTGTTGTGCGTGTGTCGTTGTCACTTTGAGGAAATTGTTGCAAGTTGTCAACAAGTTACATTAAGAACTAGTATGATTACACGTGGTGTACGCAGCGTATTAAGTAGTAGTAAGTAGCAGTAATAAAATTATTCATCGTAATAGGATATACAATATCTAATTATACAGTGTAAAAATATTTATGATAATTTGGTTGCACGATAATAAAATGGATCGCAACTCGAATTCGTTATCATTTGTGTGTCTCTGCTCTTCTCTTCGATCGTAATGGATTGTAGTATGTAATTAAATTTTTAAGTACTGATGCTGACTAAGTTATTTTCTCCAGCCGGGCTCTTGAGGAGGGGCTTCGTCATTGACTCCGTATTTGATTCCCTCCAGCAGCCCCGTCCCGAATCCCTTCGTGCCCTCCACCAGACCAGAGAACAGGTTGCCTTTCGTCTTGGCGGCCTGCACGACGCCCGAAGCCAGGATCTCTTTCGTGCCCGACACCCAGTCAACGGCAGTGCCAACCGTTTGTGACACGCGCCCACTCACATCTCCCAAAATGTCGAACGCGAATGGCAATGTTCCAGACAAGCTGGTCTTGGCTGCAGCCAGAGAGGCAACCAGGTTGGACATGACGTGCAACAATCCTCCGGTCACGTCTCCCACCGTCTCCAGCAACTTTTTCAGCACCAACGCCCCAGAACGGACCGCCTGTCACACCCAACCACACAAAGTCATCACTGTGCCAGCTACTAGTAATTGTAAATACATAAGCACGCATGCGCAAAAATACATTCAACAAAAAAATTGCAAATGTGACTAAAATTACAAAGTAAATTAAAATGTCATTGTAGAGGGCGAAAAGACAGTTCGTGTGCTCTGCCATTAAACAGTCTTTCAATTTCTATCTCTAATCTTCTCATTTATCGGTCTTCTGTTTATGAAATGCAACAATTTGTATTTAATTTTCTGCTCAATTTCTCAATTTCTCTGTTTCACGTGCCTCTAGATTTCTATTGCGGACTATTCCTTTGTTTTCTAGCGAATCGTGCTGCTACTGATTTTGTCTTCTGTCTGCTAAATTATTCGCCCTATGAGATTCTCATTATTACTGCTACTTAGGTTATGACTGCATCATGCAAAGACATAAGTAGTCAGCTACTGCTACCAGTAGGTAGTACTGCCAGATAATAGATATCATGTCCACTATATAGGAGAATACATGCACTCTCACAAAGTACGACCACTTGATTACAGATATACGGAAAGGGAAATGGCAGAAAATTAGCAGTCGAGACAAAAATATTTGCTCACAGGCAATCTAATATTTTCCGTGATTCACTCATAAAGTGTTCAGGTAGAAATTCTGACCCACCACCACAACAACAACACTTACATGTAAAACTGCAATAAAGTAGCAGCACTTTGTATGCACTGATCCTGTGTGCACGTAAACAGGAGAAAAAAAATATGCTCGCGAGATGTGCAAGTAGTGGAAGTTCCTATTGCTTATTATGCTTACTCATATTATATGACTGGCTGTATGCATAATACATAAAATGAGACAAGAACGAGACTCGTACCAGTCAACTGAGAAACAGCCATCATAAAATTTCCTATCATGAATTATTCCTCTCTGTGCTAACTGCAATAATCACACAGTCCATTGTTGCAGATGCGGTCAAATAACACTGCACACTTTAAATATAATATTTTATAAATTATCTAGCGTTACATCTTCATTTTTTTTTGTAAAAATATTTCAGTTCTGCATACTGAACGCACATTATGTCATCATCCTGTAAACTTGTTTCTCATGAAAAAACTAGCCTACAGTTATTATGTGTAACAAGTGACTTTTTGTGAAATGTTGCACAATTTCCACAATTATTATGAGATCAGCCAAAAAAATGCACTGCTACAAGAAGATGCACGATTAGGTAACAGTGGTCGTATGATTACAAGCATCTGCACAAGTGGACGGATTGAAGGTACTTACGACTGGCACACTCTTGGCAGCTTGTTGTGTGACACCGGCGGCGGCGTCCGTTGTTTGAGCAAAAGTATCCGCCGCTCCCACAACCAGCGGTTTCAGAAGTGACAGTGCCAAGTTCGGTAGACCCAGGATCAATCGGATCAGCTGTCCAAAGACATTTCCGGTTGTTCCTCCGACACTCTTCAGATTTGTGGCAATGACGTCTCCGGGTCCGAGGGCGTTCGGTCCATACGGGGGGTCACGGTAGATGGCAGGATTCGGTTGGTTCGAGTATTCCACACCCTTGACTCCGACGGCGGACAATTGTTCCTTTTGGCATGGACAATTCATGATTTTGTCCAACATGGCGTTGCCCGTCATAAAGTACTGACGAGCGATGCGCGGAGAACTAGAGGCCACGCTGGACTCGGACGAGGCGGAGGCTACCGGAGAAGGAACTGTCGGCTTCGATGGAGATGCGTTACTGGCGCTCGTTGACGCGTCGTCTTTCGACGAGTCCACCGAATTCCCCTTTGACCCGGAGCTACCCGCATCTGCAAAGTCTTCGGGCAGGTTCAAAGCTCGCAGCACGTCCACAATGTCATCCTGTACAAACAACCAATGCACAATTTATAACCATGTCAAATCTTTCCTAATTTCTCTCTCTCTCTCTCTCTTTACAATATTGACTGCTTATAATGTGTACACATATGTAAGGCTCTGTAGTTGTCTACATTGTGGACTCAGTGGTGTCCTATGTTGTAAATACAACGATGTCATAGCCATTTGCAAAGCCACAGTGTTTAAATTGGAGATTATCGTGTTATTTGCAATTGTGTTTCTGTAATGATTTCATTACAATGTATAATTCTTTTGTTTCGCCATTCTGGTTCTCAAATGCTGCATTTAGGTGACAGAAGTGGATGTGGATCCGCACACAATTCTCTAACACTGGGCTTTAACTGATGTTTTATGACTCTTGTAGTAAAAGTGAGTTGGGCAATCAACAGACACACAGAATACAATGACTAAGCTCTGTGCTGTTGTTTTCCATGTAAGCAGCATGGCTAATATTTTAGAGTTGCGTGCGTGCGTGTGCTAAAAAAACTTGTGCTCAGCCATCCAAAATTAATCCACACAAATGACAAATAAAAGTTCATTAAATAACGCCCAAATGTGATTTATTGTTCGTGGCTGCGCAGTTCACTTGCGCGCTGTGCAATCGATGCAATGCAACAACTAAATTTGTCGTTGAAGTTGAAATTAACGAAACAAACATTGAAAGTGCAAGCTAATAATAATGTTATTGCAATCTCAGTGGAAAGAGTTCATTTCTTGTTCTTCGCCTTGTCTGTGCGTTGCACACAGACACACACGATTCTGCTCTGTAAACCGTGTCTGATGTAATAATTCTCTGCTGCTCTCTTATTCTGCTGATTGTTGTGTCTCTGTCAATTAGGAACAGAGCACCACCAGAGCTATTCCCTCTTCTACCCAATACTTATCAATAGAAAAGGAACGCAATCTATTTATGATGCTTCTTTCATCTTGTTCAGATTCTTCATCATCTTGTTAGCCTACAATCAGACAATGCCTGCAACAGATATTGTGCCAGCATTGAAATGCTACATGCTGAATTCATCTTCTGTATGATAGAAATTGTAAATACGTTTACATTACATTATTACGTACATGCAACGAAATTGTTCTGAGAAAGCTGCTATTCCATTTTCAATTACTTGTCTCGTGGCTTAGCAGTGGAATATCAACTGATTTGGAATAAAATGCCGAAAAATACAGCAAAAGAAAATGAACTCATTCAATTGACAAGTGTAATAACAAGACTCGCACTAATGACGTGTAGGGGCTACGTTCTGTTGTTCTGTTGTGCACAGCTAATAGTAAATAGGTAAAGGCCGACCTCTCGCTTTTCAGATTTTCTCAAGTTCTATGAACTCTGATTCTGAACGACGAGGCTCTTCAATTGACTCTCGACTGTCGATTCTTTTTATTTAACATGATGCTCTCAACGTGCAATTCCATGTGAGTACAGGGCACAACGTTGATTCTATGAATGGCTCAATTATTCAAATACAAGTAAATTGCAGATTGTTGGATTTTATCAGAAAAGTAGTGTGTTACTGTATCGCAATGCTGTAAACAGGTAATTTAGTCACTACTACTATATGCACATAATGAGCAACAATGAGGTGCATTTTATAGTGTGAGACAATGTTTATAACGAATGTGAATATTAAATAATACTGGTTATAGACTCGCATGTGAGAATCTATTCACACATTGTAAATATTACACGGTGAGACTCTGGCAGCAATACACTGAACAACACACTCACTCCTTTAAAGTCAATGCTTTTTTCATTTGCCTGTCGACTCCACTGACTGACTACGTACTGACTACAACGACCATGTAAAGTTGCTGAAGATTGTCCGTCTCAGCCCACTGACCACCAACAACCACCAACACCGCATTGTGAACATAAACTCCACTCACCATGCTGTTTCTCTATTTTACATTGAACTGATTGGAAAATTGGTAGGCAAATTATTTGCAGCAATCAATTAATTGGCTCTAATGCAACTAAAATTCACAAAGGGCTTATCTGTGACGATTTAGCTAATTAATTTGCACGGATGAATGCGCAGAGAGATTTGCACGGATTGCCAATTGTTGGCTAATAATAATGAAATAGGATGTTTAAATGTGTGCAGTGTGTACTTGTCTGGATTGGGCGGTTTGTGTTTCTGTTGCAGTGGAGCTGTCTTCCTTTTCGGTGGTGGCTTTATTTGCACTGCCACCGGCCGCCGCTGCAACCGTGTCATCCGCTCTGCGAAGACGTGAAGAGAATTCTGACTGTGATAGAAGGTCGTTTCCTACTTTTGAACCTTCCGGATCAAAGGTGACAGGAACTGCCTTCACGGACCAACTGACCGCCAGTAGAACCACCATCGTTGGCCACTTCATCCTGGCTAATTCTATGTAAACAACACAAAACAAACAATCAACACTTTTAATTACAACAATAATTTCTTTGCAAAAAGAAAATTAACGATTGTGAACTTGTACCGAAGCAGTTCTAGTTCAATGTACAAAGTGCAAGCGAATTCTACACAAGAGCTCTTTTAGACGTCTGAACGCACAAGCACTTTGTACTCTACTGACCCTAAGTAAGCAAACCAAGGGGCACACTGCATACATAATATCATTACATTGCGATTAGGTAACTAAATATGTGTAGAAGATATGGCGTTGGCTTTCATTGTGTTCCCCCTGCCATCTTGAATTCTGGCAAAAACTCGATTACACAGAAAATTGCACCCTTTCAGCAATTTCAGCAAATGACAAGATTGGAATTTCTTGGAGGCAACGGATGTCTGCTGTTGCACTTTCTTCGAATGGGAGACTGAGTGACGTTGTCTGCTGCAGATTTCGAGATTGGACAGAGATCGTTTTATATTTCAGTGATTCAGTGATTGTGTCAGACCAAAGTCAAGAGCACTTGGCAATGAATCAATCTAAAATACCAATCTCATTTTCCTTTTCTAAGGACAAAAGTGGATTATCTCATAAATATTAAGCTGACGGTGTGCATTTTATGTGTAAATGCAGTCTCTGTTGCATGTGGAGTGCGCCATCACTCCACATCGATACTTAGATACTTAGCAGGGAGCCCTTTGTGGGGATGGCGTGGGGATGGTGACCAGTGACCACAGGACAGCACCACTCACCGGCAACAATGGCGTGCATAGGCGAACAGGAAAATAAAGTTGTGCACACCAAAACAGGCGATAAAAGTAAATTAGAAATGTTTAGATGTGCGATAGGAACTTTTCCACAGCAGCCTTCCCTGCCCAGTTCAACGTATGCCAATCAAAATAATATTGCTGTTGGTGTTAACTATAATGATTAGGAGCACAGCAATTAACTAGGATCAATTTGGGACGCATTTTCACTCTTAAACCTATCGCTCCTGTCCAAATACATTTAAACAGCAATGAGTAATTCCTTGTGTACAAAAACTAAATGTTAAAGTCTGAAATTGACTGAAATTAAGAGTGGACGCTGTACATTGAGAATAGTCCACTTGCATATACACATAGACACACATTAGTGGCCGAATGCATAATAAAGACAACACTTATTATAAATAAGAGTGAGTCAGAGACCTTTAGTGCAGATCCCAAGTTGCCAAGATTAGAGCTGCCTGCTATATGAGGACGTGAACCACTGTAACGTGCATAAAGACACAGCTTCCACTAAGACATTGTTTACTTTTAACTTGAAAGCGAAAGTTTTTTATAGGGTTGGGTTCTGGGCTTCGGTTTCAATTTTACTTTAGTTCGCTTCTTACGTACATACACGTACGCTATAAGCATATGAGATTACACAGTGTGTTCACGCCAACTAACGAGCCAATTCTGCTACCTGCCCTACATGATATCATATGATCCTCCCTATAACATACATACAGCTATACAGTACACTCATCTATCACACACTCACACACCACACACAGGTATTCATAGCACAAAGCATGTGCAAAGATAGTAAAAGTGACGAGAAGAAGGTAGAATGTCTGTAGGCCTACTTTAAACGTAAGTGCACATGGTTTGCATGTAAACCATGCAAGTATAGAATATGTACATACGTAATGTAGTGGCAATTGAAGAGTTTAGGCCAGTGGTTATTTCTTGCTATTTATTTCTCGATAAGAAGAAATGTCTATTTTAGCGAAAGAATGACAAAGCCAAGCTTTCTGCTTTATTATCGTTGCTTGTGTCTAAATTTATAGCGCAGAGTCAGTATGGCCATTCAGTTCGTGGACTCCAATATGTACAATATTAAGAGATTCGAACAGATTCTGTGCTGGTGCACTAGTTAAGCATTGCTGAAAATTGAGTTGGTTTAACTAAAGTGCATTTATCATTATATGTAGCACAAGATATGTAATTATTGCACTGGGCTGTATTCCTCCACGCTTGGGAAGTTCATTGCGTACGTACACAGAAGATAAAGCTTACGTGTACACCACAGTACGTAATACCGATTTCAGACACTTGCTCGCATTTTTACAACTTATAACAGCAAACCATGCACTCAGTGTCTACTGCGATAATAAAAAATGTGGCTGTAGGTGAGCGTATAACGTGTAACCTTAAAAGTCGAGCAAACGTCATAAACACGACCACTAACGAACTAACAGACAATAATATACATAATAATATTTAAGTCGTAAAAATGTGTTTGTAAATATTATCTAGATTTACTTTATAGCATATTACGTGATGGATGTTGGTGCACACCTTTTATAAGTTCTCTACATTTGATAAGCACCAACCAACAAGTCACCAATTTCTATGCATAGATTTCTGGTTTCAGTTTGGTGTATTTTGGGCACGGAACTCTTTTCACTCTTATCAGCACCCTGTGTCTGTCTGTCTGTCTGTCTGTCTGTGTGTCTGTGTGCGTACTGCGTACTTACTGACTACTGACTGTACACTGATTCTTTTATCAAAGGAAACAGACATTAATCTACACCTTTAAGTAGAAATATCATTAATGACAACTTTCCTTTACCTTCAACTCAATCGTGATATTTAGAACAAAAACTAAACTAGTTGAATTCCCTGTAGATGCTATCCTACTTATAATAATAATAACGACCAACTATTATTATTATTACGTGCCAATATCTTATTAGACCTTTCTGGAGGAAATTGCACAATAATCACACTATTTCTCTCCTCCTTATTTGCAAATGTATTTTAATGGCCCATGAACCTAATTCCAATAGGAATTAACTGACCACTACCTATTACAAATGCCCTTGTCTCTATCTCCCAGTAGCTCACAAGTATGAAAAATTATTTACATTCACAAAATCAATACGAACATGAAAATAACGGTTTCTGTGCAAAATATTCTGCCTCCTAAATATCCTTTGCATTTCTTCAGACTAATAAAGAGAGCAGTAGCACATTTCGTTACGATTTTTTGCACAAGAGTGTGAGATATCGAAATGAGATGAGATTTATTGCTATTACATGCAATGTGCTATTTCCCTATCCCCAACAACGCGTTGTCGCTCACTTTCTGTCTCTATTCCTTTACAAGAGGAGCGTACGTACTAATCTGTTGGCTGATTGTTTGTGCCTAAAGTTTGATCTAATTGGATCTAATGGTGCAAAATTGGCGTAATCCATGAATGTTGTTCTACTGGTGGATAGAAGTGTATGAAATGTGCTGCAGAGTCTGTGCACTCAAGAATTGCTTATTAATTAAATTCTAAATGAAATAATGAAATAATGAATAGCGCACAATTGTTTCTGGTTGGATTTTGAGTTGAATGCATTGCTAACAACAATTAGATCATATCATGCTGAAAGTGAAGCAGTTGCTTGCACCAATTTGGACATACGAACCGCTACTAAAATGGTACACACGAAACAAGTATATACTTACACGTATTTAGTGAATAGAATCCACTTGTGTAAGAATAAGGTTCGCACTATTTATTAGAATTTTGTGTTTAAAAATGTTTGTTGGATGGCTACTAATAGGCAGTGATAGGGGGCACAAATGGAGTAAAATGAATGACCTTAGTAGCGACAGGGTCATGTCCAAATTCCCATTCTAGATTTAGTTTTGTAATTTTGTGTCACCGGTGAGAAGGTTGGAGGTGGTGCAGGTGCACTTCTTATTATTGCTACGAGAATTGTAGCATAGAGACGTAAAAGCTGTCAGGGAAATCATAATGTTGCCTACATTCAGAGGAAATTACTCAACGAGATAAAGGCTGGCTGCTGGGATATTGTTTCACACTCGAATAATAGTTCACACACTTGACATAGTTTGCAGAGCCAGAGCCAATATCAACAAAGTGATATTATAAATAATGTATCTCTCTCAGTCAGTCTCTGTGTTTTATTATTCTGAATTCCACGTTGGTCGACTTAAATACTTTACTTACTTGAAGACTAAATGAATACGATTGTTTACCTATTTTTCTCCCTTTTTCTTCTAGCGTGCAAGACTTCATGTGGAATTCAAGAAGCTATTCTCTCACTGCCAACCAATTACACTTATCGTTAGTGTCCCGTATTTTCATTAGCCTCTACTACAGAACACTGTGTGGGTGTGCCATTTGTTCTGTCTGACTGTTTCATTCCAACCACTCATTACATGTAACAATATACATTTATTATTTTAAATTAATTTCTCCTTCATTTTCTATCGTGAATGAATAAAGTAAAAGTGAACTGATTCCAAAACCCATCCTTTGCCTTTGTCTGTAGTCCTTATTAAATAATCTCAATCGAATTGCCCTTTGCTCACTTGTACTTAATCCAGTTTATTCCGATTGATTAAAACCCCTGTAACATACAAGTCAATCCTTCGCCATGCTTCAAGAACTTTAAAGGAAGAAGCTAAAGCTTCCATCTTCTATTCTTTTATTAATAACGCATGTCTATCCACAATACTAATTATGAAATAATTATGAACTATACAGTGTGGCGGTATTAACTAATTACACGTTCGTGCATCATGATTCTGCATTTGCCATGACTTAGTAATATCAGTTGGCTTTCAATTCAATTATTACATATTACAGTGGAATCATAGAAATATCTGTATAGTGGTTTCTTGCAATATGAAATTTGTTAAGTATATAATATGAAGTAGAGTGCAAAGAGTGACGTAAGAATGGGATGGAGAGTATAAGTGGTAGATGATCAACAGGTCTAGAAATGTGATCGATGTGTGTTGGAAGGTTCTCAGAAGAGGAAAAGACATGAGCAGTATTTATGTAATCTGGTTTCTGTCAGTGATCTGTCGAGTGAGCCAATGAGCAGCGTGTCCAACGCTTCGTAACTGAATGCGTTCAATATTTGCACGTTTTGTAAGTTGGCGCAGAGATTAGTAATAGACGTGAACTCACACTTTGAGGCGAATACCTAATCTGAACTCCTAAGGTAACTCCTAGTAGATACGTAATCATAATTGGCAAACTTAATTCTGAAGCCGTACGATTGGGGCTTCCAATCTGCTAATAAGTGTATCACGTCTTACCTGCACTCTGCCTTTATAGCAAATGACCTAGTTGCAATGAGTGGTCAACTTTAACAGGTTGTCCATATTCACTAAAGCACACAACAAATACGAGCCTATTACCTACATGTTGGATACACGTTCATTCACTTTCACAGACAGACACGTTGTCGATTACCACCGCAGGTACTTCTACCCTCCACCACCGACCCCAACAACAACAACACCAACAACACTCAACAACCATCAACTAATAGTAAATACATTATTCCAATAAGAACTGTGCTAACAGCACTATTTATTTGCTAAATAAAAAACCGGAATTGGCACTTTCATCAATGGACTGTTTGTCAGCAGATTTCGTTGGATCGATAGGAGCTGCTCGATTACGAATCTTGTTTATTGTCCCTCTGTGCGATTACAGTAACATCTTATGTAGTCACTTCAGTTACACATTCATATCATTATTATCAAATGCTAAGCTTTGACTAAGTGATGACGGTAACTTTTATTAATGTTCCATTAGAAGCAGCCTGACTCTGTCTTCATTTCTGTCCAGTCCAGTACCTGCTTCCATTATATCCAAAGGTAACTAAATCTACTACCTGACAATCAGAGACAAATGATACCCTTCAGTTATCCATTCACTGCATCACTACTACACAGTGCATATGCACAACGCATAAGATAGCATTATAATATTATGCGTCTAACATTAAATGATAAGTAACTTGTCTCGATTCGACTTGCCTGGCCACTACATTCAATAGACACACAGATCACCACAGCAGAAAGCAAAAGTGATCAATCTTGACTAGCACATCATTTTTCTTGTCGTTCATACGTCATATTCCTCCAATGACATGAGACATGTAGTACAATACATTGTGCATGGCCTGACAGACAGACAGGTTGCTAATAATAATAATGAGGGAGCAATAGGGCGAGCAAGAACGATGATGATTGTAATTGTCAATGTGTCACTGTGCACAGCAAATGAGAAACGGTCAACCCCGTTCATTCATTTGGAATTATATTTATTGCAGTTCCAAGTCGTAATTTTTTGTCCAACGTGTCAATACTTTATCATTGGCCAAATATCAGCAGTTTCCAATCATTTTACGCGCTTTAAAGCAGTTTGACGCAGCAATAGAGGGGTATCCCACATACTGCAGTTTTTTTATTATTAAATGCGTACTAATCATTTCATCCGCTTTGAAGTATTTTTAGGCGCCTCGTTTTAGGCAATGCAACCTGAGTAAGAGATTCCTGGTCAGATGTTATTTACTGTGAGAGCAAGGCAGTTTTCGCTGTCTTTTGTGTCCGGAGTAGTTTTACTATTAGCTACCTATCTATCAGTGTGCATACTGGATCTGATGTGATTGCATTCACATGGAATAGTCTATCTTATTTCATAAGGACAGAGTGACTGTGTGACTGAGTCTGATGTTGTGTGCATAGTGAGTACTGTTGGGACGACGTTAATTACAGATTTCACTTTTCATTTCTCTCCTGCTTCCACCATCCTATCTTCTGTGGGCTAATATTGTGCACTGCGCACATTTCGAGAGCTCTGCTACCTTTGGCTTTGACTTTGGTTCTCTGTGTGTCCCTCCACCATCATGTGCACAAGGAACGACTTGGTGCACGAAAAGAATTCTCATCTCCCAGCCATGCATCTCCAACACACTATTATATATGTTCTTGTCCATTGTTGTGCCATCACCCTTGTCTGCGCAGCACAAAGAATAGGAATATACTCGATTCCGTTGTCATCGTCAGCGGTCAACAACATCCTCATCTATCAATCACTGTTCCTTTCCTGCTCTGCTCATGAATCCATCATCACAACAGGAAACAACGTTTGGAAAAGAATTCTGATCTTTGCACAGTGACTGATTAATACGATCTTGGGCTACGTTCCAATTTTCCGTTCATCATAATCGACTGGGTAGTTTTATTATTACAATTATTCATAAGATTTGGTTGTGTATTGGGGCGCGTTGGGCAAAAAAATGTGTGCTGCTAATTTTAGTTGTTGGGACGCCTGGAGCATTGTAATAATAATAAACATGTAATCTATTTACATGATGCTGGCACTTTTATTATAGTTCCACTTGTCATTAACTGTTCTATTATCTTGTCGTCCATATTAGTCAAGGGTCTTTCTTTCTTTCCTTCGAACGTTCCTTTCTCATCGGACAAAGTTAAGATTGCTCTGGGCCTTTGCTCACAGTTCAGACAGTGACTGCTCGGTTGTTGTTTGTGTGTTGTTGAGGGGTAGGAGTTGTCCATAAGATGAGATACTTATTATTATGTATGAAGGAGCAGATTAGACAGTCAAGTCAGGTCAGCATTCAGGTAGGACAAGTCTACAACGTTCAACCTACTAAATAATACGTGAGTAGAGGAAGTGAAAGATTTCACAATCGTAATATTACTTATACTACATCTGAGACACTGGCGTTTATCTTCAAAGAAGTAGGTAGGTAGTATTTGCATAATGAACTGAGATTCATTTTTCATTGCACGGTGGATCAGTAGGAAGTGAAGGAAATATAAATGATTCACAATAAATTACATTACAGATCATGCAGCGCCCTATCTACTACATTGATAACAGCAATGGGCTAACTAACTAACTACCAAGTATGTAGAACTGACTGACTGACTGAGTGCTAAGAGTAAGAGTGGGAAGCCAAGCATGAACTGCAGCCAGCAAAACTTATTTACTTATTCCTATGTAGATGTATAAATACTATTTGGTTAATAAAAGTTGATAAACATTCTAGTCACTGAATGTGCTAACAATCTCTATGACTGTCTTTCTTTATATTACTTTGTATTATTATAAATTCTGTTGTTGCTATTATCGTGGCAAGAAAATCTGTGCCAGCACACAAACACACAAACACCCACTCACAGACAAACACAGCACCCCAATTGGGATACATTCATTATTTTGACGGGAGTTCACTGCAAAAATTTAGAAATATTTTTCTTACGTGCAAAAAGTCCGTGGAAATCCAAATCCAAAAAAATCCAATTCAGGTGTACAAAACAAGAGTTCAATTTTTAGACTAGAAATTGAGACACAGAATTTAGAAACTATTAAATTAATCACTTTGAGTTTTGTCGTTGAGAACGATTCACTGTCCAGTGTGCCAGTCAAGAACTGTGCTGGGTGTGAGTGGAATAACCAAAAAGCTCTTTGAGTGACGGTGAGACGTTGGACAATGGAAAAAATAATTTTATGTGAGAAATGAATTCAGTTAAGTAACCGGCTTGGACACACAAGACTACGATGTTCTCATGAGGAATGGCCTATCTCAAATAAAGCATGCAGATGTAACTTTCCACGTTATAAGACGTGAGGGTGGCCTTCACGTTTCTTGGATGACGAAAGGGGTCTTTAGTCTTTACCCCCTCGGCTCCTCTGTCTACGCTATATTTCGTCTTATTTTATGTCAGATCGAAAGTTGAGTTCCTCGGCTCTCTCTCTCTCTTTTCCACCACTCGCACTCGCACTAACAACAATGCTCTCAACTAGTATTTACCTTTTTATTCACTCTCCTCTTCTATAGCCTACTCTACACTCGATCACTAGTATGCAATTCGCGTGCACTTCTCTATACAGGGCACACACTCACACATAACGTATGTGTACCTATATGGCTGTCTTACCTGGAAACTCTTTACTGCTATACACAATACAATAGTAGTAAAGTATAAGTAGATGCAGCAGTTACACGAACTGTACATTGCACATTTTCCACAGAGCTTTGCCCTACTGTCTCTGTGTACTGTTTCCCTATACCTATATACATAGGTATGTAATACTTGTACTGCTATTAGTTGGTCATACATGAATCACATAATATGTACTCACTATAGACAATGGCATAAGAGCCTAGCGCAATTCTGATTCACATAAGAGTGTTCTATGCATTCTCTATCCTATTGACTTACCTGTTGCTTGACTCTTTCCTTGGCCAAACCAGTATCTCTGTCCTCTGTCCAACACATATTACAAAGTGTATACTTACGTGGTAGTACGTGTGCCATAATAATAATTTCTGTGCTATTTGTTTATCATAGGTTATACAATCGTTTGTTTACAGATCAATGCAATGGACTGTGTGAGGTGTCTTAATATCTATATAGTGCATGTAGAACAGAACACAGCGTACAATTTCATACAAATGGGGAATCCAGCTCCGCTCATCGAACGTAATCTTGACTTTTGCTCTGATGAACATTCTTCTTTGTTCGTGGCCGCAGAGAGAGAGCCATTCATTCACAGCCACCATCACATGCTCATTCACTATTTCCGGTTACTATGATCTCTTACACGATGTACTGCAATCACTAGGAACACTTCCAATTTGTATGTACATTAAAACATGGAAAAAAATGTTTTTGTCTTTTCTGAGCTGATGGTTAAAGATTTCATTGCACGTCAATTCTGTCACCGTCGTCATCGTGTCACACAGTCGTAATCATTTTCCCTGCCATTCCGTGTGTGTACACATCACGACATCACCAGCACGTAAGTATTCCTCTAGTGATGTTGCTGGTGCTATGGTGGTTGCATTAGAATGAGCGTCGGATTGTACAATTATAATATCCTCATCTTCATTCAAGATGCAGTTCGTGAGTCCATTCTGGTATTTGGTATCTGCACACACGGGAAGCTAATATAGGGTTTTGTGGGTTCATTGAGTGTGACTCAATTACTAACCATTGTTATTTTTAGTTGCCCAATTGATCCTGTGTGTATGTAGTTCGTGTGTAAGTAAGCAGTAGATGCTCATGAACACTTTCTCGCATTAAAAGAGGAGATTTTAAAAAAAAATGTTTAACTATGTTGAACATTTTCCAAGCAGCTCTCTTATCGAATGTTATCGAATGTATGTGGTGCACTTTGTCCAAAGCTCGTCTAGCACCAACACCAGCAGTCCCACCCAAAGTCTATTTGCAATCGCCAAATTAGCATACGAAGTTGAATGTGAGTACAATGAGAACAATATATCATTCGAGCAGAGCTCTAGGTACAAAGGTAACATTCAGCAAGCAGCTTTCGTGTTCTTCGACAGAAATCATAATAACGTGGCAACAGCAGAAGCTGATTAAGTAACAAAGGCGGATCCAGCAAATACGACGACTACTTGGCTAATTTGAACGAATGCAATGCAAAGAAGTTATACTTTCATTATTTGATACTAGATCGCAATTACAACTGTAACGACAAATGAAACGAGAATCCGTAAAAAATTAAATTAAAAAACTGAAGTGGAGCATCTGAGTAGAATGCGAAACACTGTCAGACGAGTGTGTGCAGAAAATTGACTAATAATTGACTCGAATGAATGCTGCCACTGACATGACTGACTGTCCATAGTAAATACTACTTTTGCGTCTCTCTCTCTCTCTCTCACTCAGTCAGTGCCTGTACGTACGTAGTCAGTCGCATATTAAGGCATAGCTGCCAGTGAAGCAAAGAAATACAAGATCTCTGTGTGTTTGACTGAATGTGCAGATGTGCCTTCTGTGCTCAGACAATCGTTTGCATTCCTGTCAAAGAAAAATCCACATCAAGTGAAGCAGTCGCGTTCGTGTAAACTTTGACCGCAATTCCATTTGGTACACTTTGGTCAACTTCACCAAGCAACTTGTGTAGAAAGTAGAGAGGAGCAAAGAAACACTGGCAATCATTCTTCTTAATAGTCAACACAACTACTCGCTCCTCAATATGACAGTCAAGTCACATTATGTATTGTCATTGTTCTATGCTACAACAATCTTTTGTCTGCTGTTGCCGTATCTGTATACAAACGGCGCACGTCGCCCCCCCCCCCCCCTCACACACACTATACATAGGGCACTGGCCAACTGATATGCGAGTAAGTAGGTAAGTGTTGGTCTGTGCATCCACATTAAAGAGACGACAGTCATGCCAGCAACAAACATTTAGTCATCACATCACAACCACATCACTTACAATCTTACAAGTATGCTAATTTTCTGCAATTACTACATAATATTATACATACATGTTCTAACATTGACGGCGTTAACTAAGATGTGATGCTGGATGCGAAAAAGTGTCATATGCTCGCTCACTCTCATACAACACGACCAGCACACCGTTTTACCAACTACTAGAGATACAAGAGTAACACATTTTCCACGTAGTATATAATCAGGTACTTTATTGTACACACATAGTACGAGTACAAACATATTCAGAGCCAGTTACATAAACTTTTTTTAACAAAAAAAAAGTCGTCTGCAGAGGCAACAATCGAAGTCGATTTGTAAAAGTCTTTTTTATCAATGCAACTATGAAATGAAAAGTATTATTTTGTAAAACAAGTGGAAATTGAAATGTTTACTACGGCAAAGCTACAGAGTTTGTACAATTATATTACCTGTACTCATTAGAGCTTAACATCATTATTAAATGTAGACATAAGTATTCTAACGAAATGCCTTTTAATCACACTAATCATAGGACTTACATGCAAATCGCATACATCGCGTCACCGTCTTCTAATTATTCTACAAATTTGTAATGAAAACTGGATCCATGACAAATTTGAATAAAAGAAAGGGACGAATTAATAGAGAGAAATTTGAATAAATTTATCCGCCAAAAGGTGGCTGGTAGGAAATGCAATAATCGCATCTTAAGTAATGGTTCAGGATTAGTAATAATTATAAGTAATAATATTATGTGGCAAGAAAAGTGACCGCGATTCTCTCAAAGTAAATGCATAGAAACTGGTCTATTTAGTATAGAGATATGTTGGCACTGTTACTTCAAATACGATTACAATGGTGAGTGTATGGGACAGGCAGTGGTCGTAGTGAAACGGTGAGCTGCAACAGGTAACTCAATTGAAATGTGTTCATAAGGTGAGTTTGTAGAGGACTCGAAAAGGGTTTTCCAAAAAGGAATGGCTTCATTGTGATAGATCGTTGTTTGTACGAAGATGAGATCATATTCCACTTATGAACTATGTGCTGCGTTTCCGTCCATGCAAATAAAATGAACAATAGTATTTATTTATTACGAAAGAATTTGTGGTCATTCCGACGAACCGACGGGAATTCAATTACCTATGATTAATAATAGCTTGTCAGCATTGCCCGGTAATCCTAAATGTTGAAATGCATATCATTAAAGATGCTAACAATAAGTTAAGCATCATTGGGATTTGGGAATTTCCAGATTGCATGGCTAAGCACGCGCACCACTCCTTAAATGCACACAGAGGTACTTTTATCAGCAAGACACTTGCAGTGCACATCGTTAAGTACATAGAAAATATGAGTCAGCATTTGCATACAATAAAATAATTTTCGTTTGCTATACGATTTTGCCATTCACGTTAACAATAAGAGATGTGCAATAAAACAATATATTTTACAGAAAATGAGTGCAAACTTTGAAGCTGCAGAAAAGAGTAGGTTAATTATTTGTAGTACCTATACATAGAGATTAATGATAACGCATGCAAATACAAATCCTATTTTGACAAATCGAAAACGGCCAATAATGATTTTCCCCAATAATTTTTCAAGTTTCTGATCACACAAAAATGAATGAATGAACGTGGGCACGCACAATAGATCGTGGTGACCTGAACAGCTAAAGCCGATGGCTTTAGTTTTTAGAATGAATACTGACGCTTGCTGGTAGTTTTTGCATAAAGAGTGTGGAGTTTGGTGAGACACCCTGTACAAGGAAAATGAGAGATGTTCTTCCATCTAAAATTTAATACTAATGTGTTTTTTTATTACAATCTTTCACGAAAGTAAATTTCGTCACCTGAAAGCTACCAGATTCGCATGTTGGTAATGTAACACTTGGTGGTAGCTAAATATATGTGCATATACACGTGCAATAAATATATGATTTCATTGTACTCATGTTATTGTTTTTGCATTTGTTGCACAAACATTCACATTAGCTACTAAGAATTTTCAACTTTCAATTTTACATATTTTTTGTAAATTGGAGGAAACCTTTTTAGCATTTCTTTCACAAAGGAATCTCTTTCCGATTTGAAACAATCATTTCATCCGAAATTCAAAATTTCCCATTTTCAGATCTTAGATATTTCTTTCTGGGAGAAATCGTTTGTCGATGTCCAGTAGGTTCAATATTTTATTCTTTTCCCCTTGAACTTGTGCGACCAGCGGATGAGATAACTTATTGGCGATTAATTATATTTTCCGCTTGTTCAGTACACCCAGTGCACATTCTGCACATTGTGCACATGTGCAATAATCTCAATAAGCAGAAATATCAAGTATGTGAAATAATGCAATATATTTATAAGTATGAAAGCAGTAGACTATGTTAACATGGGTCTTTACTTAATATGATGTTGTGAGCATTAATAATGTATTCTGCATTACGCAAGACTGTAGTATTTACGTAGGGAGAGACGTCTGAGCGAGGGCATTCAAAGAATTAACAGAGTGATAATATCTGCACACAGTTCAGTTACGGATACAGCGAAAACGTTGCAGCATTTTATTTGTTTGTTTATTACGATTATTCATTTGAGCCCGTCTTAATTTTCCCCTTGCTCGCTATCTGCATAAGATGTCATAAGATAGTGCATAGAAACTGTATGGATGGATGATTTATTAACATGTTAGGTGGATGAACACGTGACTTTTTGTACTCTGAAGAGAATGCAGAGAATGCAGAGAATACGAGCAACGTGACTTTTATGACAGTTTCCATTGCATGAAAAGGGAAAGAGTAAGTGTGCTCTGTTTGTGAACAGATACGAAATAATTCATGGAGACCAGCAGACACTTTTTAAAGAATGTGTTCAAAGATTTCAACGATTGGTGTAAATGAGTATCGACTTTTACATTTTACACACCACAATCAACACGAACCTATCTGTTTTCATACATAAACTTGACATATTTGTATCTTTGTCACCCAGTTGGCTAGATGTTGTGTGTTGTGTCTGTGTAGGTGGTGGAAGTATGACAGATTGAGTGTGGCTGATGTGTGACTGGGACTCCCCCTCCTGTGAAAATTACTGTTTTTCCTTAATTGTCTAGAAACAGTTTGTCGTCATGCACAGAATTTACATGTGGCCAAAATTGTCAAAACATAATTCTGAATTAAGTGAATGCTCGCTTACATATTGTCATATCTGCACCATCATATCTACTCTTATGTATACACACATTGTACGTGTAAGTAGCAGTCAGCAGCACAGATTCTATGCATACAGAAACAACATAATTACTACATTCGAGTATAAGGGAGCTATGTGTGCACAATTCTACAGACAACAACCAGTTTAGGCCAGTTTAGGTTTCTCTGATAGGCAACTGATGTCAACTGTGTCCACCACATGTCAACTGTTGATAGCCAAGAAATCTCTGAATAAGAATGAAGTCATAAATGACTTTTTTTTAGACTTTTTAACACACTGTGTGCTGATGATGATGATGAAAATCATGTAAAAAAGTGACAAGAACAGGAACAGGTGCTCGTGAGTGTAATGCATATCGATATCAGATCTGGAACAAGCGACAACAAAAATTTATCAGCATCAGAAAATAAAAGTGGAAAAAATAAAATTTGGGGTCCGTCCAATCCAAATGAACAAGAAGAATTTCTCACTCATTGTCAGTCAGTGAACGGTTATTTTTTAATGCTACCATTGCACCAACAACGATCCGAGGGGACAATTTTTCTCACTCAGAGATTCAGAGATCAGATGAGATGGCGGGTCAGCCCCGTAGGACGACAGAATGCATTAAATAAGGCGAAAGTGTTTTCCCTACATCTCCAAAGTATAATGACAATCTCTTTTTCAGCCTGCAATGGAATAAACTGTTCACTCACCATAAACACATTAACTATGTTTTATCATTTTCTTCTATTCTAATCTGTTGCCAGTAATGTGGATTATTATTGTTAGTTGGATAATGTTTATTATGCTATTTAATTTGTTCCATTGTCCACCGTCTTATGAGTGCTGCTTCCACTGTAGCTCCGTACAATGGTCAGTAGTCTCAGTAGTAGAATATTTTTGTGTGTTCTGTTCATATTAAACATAGACAAAAAACAGTCACTACAAAGTGCACAAGAATTATTTCACATGGGAACTGCACACACTATTTACGACAAAGCACAGATGAGAATTATGCAGTTGCAGATAGTTCAGTGCAAATGCAGTCCCATTGCTTATTGTAGTCTGTTCACATTGTTGGAGCAGCAGTTGTGGTGGTGGTGGCGTTGATCAATTGTCTGATAGAGCAGAGTCCACACACAGAATTAAATTTATCGTGTGATTTGGAGCTCAAAATTTTCCATTTCCTCTGTCCAACCTCTCGTTTAGAAATATCTCAACTCGATTCCGTCTTTTTCCACCTTCATTGCCATTCTTCTCGAGTTTCGCAAACATTCTTTCTGCACACAGACTCTCACACTCTCAGACTCTGTTTCACTTCTTCTTCTGCCAATACGATTCTGTCTCACATAAAATATAATAGCATTCGCCATGATCACTTTGCCAAACCGCACAACCATCGATATCATTGCTGCTTACATTTTAGCATGCGACTTGATGCGACCAAAACGTACGAGTTCTGTGTGAATGTCAGATTGCTTAAGAATTTCTCGCTCTATATCTAACCTGCAGCAGAAATACTACAATAATAATCATATTAGCAAAGGATTGCGTTCATTTCAGTTCTCCAACCAAAAGTATCAGTTTTTGTTTATTGGTCTATTCGTTGCTTATCTGCTCTCAGTTCTCATCTCTGCCCATTTGCATATACAGATACATGTTGAATATTGAACGGTGCAGTGTCCGCCCACTCTCTCCTTTTTTCCTTTAGCTTGCTGAGAAACAGCGATCTCGAATTTAATCTGTATCAGTCCAAGCACCTACCAAAAACAATCTTCGCTTCACAACCACACCAACCAATGTGCTTAATGCAGATCTGACCAGTATTACGTATGCGAACGTAGAGAGGCATTTTTTGCACTCGGGCTCCTTATCTCGGAGACCCTTCACTTTTGAAGTAGGCAGCTCTGTTGTTTATCTAAACATTACCATTACAGGGTCCACATGTAAATTCCTTCAAAAGTAGTGCAAAGGAGGTGTGCACTGTTTCTTGTAAATTGATATCGATGATTATTACGAATGCTGAATCATCACCATTCAGCAGATGTCTTCGATACCAGATAATGATATACACAGCACACCACTTACCCCAATAGGCTACATTAAAGTCTTTGACAATCTCAAACACGAAAGAATTCTTTCACAATTACTGAATAATATTATGTCAACGCTTGGAGCATGAAACTAATATTTTGTCCGATTATTTTTACACAATTATTTCAATGCATTTGGTTGGACACGAAAAAATATCACATTTTCTGTATTCTTTTTCATGAACACTTAAGTCGTCCTGCACAAGATTTATTCAAATGCATGTTTATTCATATTTATGGATGTAACACGAATACACGGTCCACCCTACAATTTTGAGTATAAGCTGGGTGTAAGATCATCTTATTTAAATAGATAAGCACAAGGCAGAAACGAGTCTAGACCAACACAAAAGATCGATTAAATCAACTTGCTCATTACAAAGTAATCTTCCCGTGTGATCAAAAAAATTCGTCGGTGATTAATAGTAAATATTTGTATATCTCCACACTTGTTAGCATTGACTTATGTATGCAGTTCAATTTCATCAAAGAACACAAGCAAATGCTAATGCTGCCACAGTTCAGTTGACTTGGTAGTGAAATTCTGAAACGGACCTAAAAGCACACACAGCAAGGAATAACAATATAAAATGCTGTGAAGGTGTTGGAATTTTATTTCGAATGCAAAACAATAATTATAACGCAACATTCAAATAAAATTCTCTATTGACTTATTAAAAGTTATATACATGGGAAAAGTGTACACATACAAGTTTGTCTTAATGAACCCAAAGTCTGGTAAATGTGTTGCGTAATTATTTTGTTTATGGTGCATGCAGGAGATACCTTAATAATAAATACAGAATTAGAATAAATACTTTTCATGGGCAATAAACTGGAGTATACCTTTAGATAATTAAATAAATGAGGTATTAAATTTGCATGAGGCATTAAGCATAGCATTAGAAATGAAAGACCTTAAATTCTTAGTACATTCCGCTGAAAATGACTGTCATTTTGCAAATAAGTAATTATTTATTTAACATTGTTACAGGGGGAGAAAAAAATGAATTGTATTAACTGATGCTATAGTTATAGTGTAGGAGTAAAACAATGAGCTCCACCCCACAGCCCATGCTGTGCTGTGCTTCTATAGTGTATATGCTTTCAGCTTCAGAATTAATGTGGCAACTGGCTTTTACAAGAGACAAGAGATAATATTTCATGAAACAGAGCAACTCATTGGACTGAAAGGTTGTCTGTGCTCCTAATTGCTTGCGTGTACATCGTCATTCATTTGGCACAGGTAGTCATGCAGTCTGTCTATTTGGGTGTCACCGTCACCCACAGCCGCTGCTCCACCACCACCACCAGATATTAGCATAACAGAATTTACATACATTTACTATATACTATATACTAAAGAGCATTCCCCATTCTCAGTCCGCGACATTTGACTCGAAATATAAAAGGTTAAAAAGAAATGCATGGACAAGTGACTCCTACGTTGACATTTGATTATACTTATATAATAATAAGAATAACATTGTACTGTGTCAAGGCTAAACTACCAGTCGCTGCTGCTCACTTTATTGTTGTGATTTCTATTGAACTGCCAGATGGACGACGGCGGCTTGCAAAACAACAACGGTCAGGATTCCACTCTTATGTAGATCTGGTCAGCAGCTTCAGCTCACAGAGTCACTGCAGTGCCCATTTATTCATTGAAGGGAATTTGAAGAATGTCCAGAAACAAAGCCAATGCTCTGCTGTAGACTCCTCCACAACAACAAACACGAACTCATAATTTTGAACTGTCCATCCGAAATGTATTGAATTCATAAATACAATTGCTACGTCGATTCGATCAGTTCTGCAGAAAATCTCAATCTGCACGGAAATATTTGCACGTTTACTACAACAACAATTGCTCAGAAGAATACAATCAGTCGGTATCCACCAATCGCATGCAATACTAAATATGTATTACAGTGCAACCACTAAATTAATTTTGCACTTATTCAGTTCTTTTAATCGTAATTGATAGTTTCCACTTTTAAATGCATTTTAATTACTCTTGGCACACATCACATTTTCTAATGAGGTGCACTGATAATACTTGTACACAATTTAAGTTGTTGAAACTTTGTAATTGCCTTTTCGGTGACCGCAGTTTCTTCGCAGCCACAAATAGTGGTGGTGTATTGTTTAAGTACCTTAAAGTGTGCTGCACTTTTTAATGCAATCAGCTAATTGAATGTGCACTGCAACATTTTAAAGCCTCCAGTTAGTAAATTTTCTGTAGGGCTGAGATTTTAATAAATCAATCTTTCTCAAGTTTTAGGAACAATCAAAAGTAAATCAGCGTGCAATCTCATTAGATGTGATTAATACAACGAAGTGGTCCATTTTCATAAGACGTGAAATGTAAACACCTTTGTGTTTGATCCCCGGAGCAAAAATGCTGCTACAGCATGAATGACCTCCTTAATGTAGTTAAATTATGATAGCATTTACGAAATCTGTATAACTGTGCAAAGAAGTACACGAAAGTGACTTGTATTCTAATCTTGTTTTAAAGATAATAAACTAAGCTATTGAAATATATCATGTTCTCCCGTGCACAGATACTACAGATATCTGCTTGGGAACATGGGAAAAGGCAATGCAGCGAATACATTGAGAATTTTATTATCGACATGATTCTAAAAGTATCCTTGCTGCATCTGCTCCTGCAAACAATTCTAAAACACTATGTAACTGTATGCATTTATTGTATAAGAGGAGGATTTATTAAATAATTCCTGGGAAGGTTGTGATAAAGTTGAATATTTTTCCAAACGGAAAAAGCATTCTTTTATCTCGAACATCATCTTTCAATTCAAGACCAGGAAAATATTCTCATTCAGGATTTGGTGAGATTGTCCAGTTTTCGTATATCCTACTAATGTTACTACTGCAACAGGTTCAACTACCACCTCCAATGCATCGTGCGACTCCACGCCCGTCGTCGTATTTTGTGCCATTTGTGGTGGATTGTTATAGCACCCAGTGGATGTGCATGAACAATAAGGTGAACGATCAGGAGCGTAAGTTTATTTTTTAGTCGTGTCCCTGCGTTTGTCCCATCCCATTGATCCCAGCATCGTAAAGTAAATAGAGAACCAGTTAGTACTTTCCATTTTCCTATTTCCCTGTGCTGTCAATCAAAGACGCATTTAACTATAGAACGGTTTATGTGAGTCTGGAATTGGGATCAAGGAAATTTCATCCGCTCTCATCCATCTACTTATCCAATATATTTCCTGTTGCTTCTCACAAATTAAATCACAAGAATCGTCTCAATATTTAAATAACCATTCTATTTCATTACATTCCATTTTCTGGTATCTGGTGACCCTCGCCTCCGCCCACCCGCCGTCCTTACACACTTAAACAATCAGAACTCTAAATCTGAAACCATCAGAAAAATTGACACATGTATTTCATTTATAAATGTTAATGGCAGGGAAAAACTTCCTCCTCAAAATGTCACAAGACCGGCATGAAGTTTGGCTTAGAAACTGTCTTGGCACAGTCTATGTACTTAGATTACAATTAGTTAAAAACAAATTACTTAGACATTAAATAGTCGAGACGACGATCACAGTCTATTATGGGAAAAATCATATTTACTGCAAAACGCACGTCCCTACCATACGGCACTGATGCGATCAGGTATGGGTGCACATGGTGATGCTGTGAAGCGGAAAATTTGAATCGGAAGAGAATTGAATGAATCCATGAATAGGCATTGAAGAGACGTTCTCTGAGGGAGTGTGTCACTCGCAGAAGTGTATATTTCCACGTTCAGTGCATTTCGTATTTACGCAGGGAAAGCGTTAGTGGGAATTTAATATAGAGATAGAGATTTTTGTATAAGGTATTCAAAAATAAGAATTAGCATATAGATATAAGCATAGTCTTCAAATTCTGTGTTCTGGTAGCACAAGTTCAGACTTACTAAGGTGGTGCATCTGCATGGCAAAGTCAACATTATTGCAAAGATTTTATAATGTTGGAATCGTTCGCACGAAGTTATATTATATATTATTATATTATATATAGATAGCAGTGTATATATGTAAATATTGAATGATGGCAGTGTGCATAATGGTTGTAGTGGACGTTGATTAGCAGTTTGTGGCTACAAGTGGCAAGGTGAACATTAAAATGAAATAGTTTCACAACATTCTATGAAATATTGCAGCCCAATTCCCACAGTGATGAGTCCCTAGAAAATAAATTGCGGACTGAAATGAACCAACACAACATATCACTCTCATGTTATAATGCACTGCAACACAATCGCTTTCAAGAGTATCCACTTATATAATAACTACAGTCACTAATGTAAGTAACTATAACTACTGAATGCTCCCTTCGTCTTCTTCTTCTTATCAATCATAGAAACAACGTCACAAACTATATTATATATGTACTGTGCATAACGTCTGAGGTATTAGGTATGTAATACTTATTATAAGTAAATAGCGTGAATTGTTACGTGAGCCAACTCATAGTAGCAATTTATTAATGATTCTTGTAGACTTACTGAGTGTAGTAAAATATTCTTCGCCTAACTATACGTGTGGTCTACCCCTGAAATTGCATGCTAAACTTCAATCATTATTATTTGCTGGTAATGAAGTGCACTCTGTGCTCTCTGTCTTTCAGTCTCCCCCTTTATCCTCTATATTCATTTCATAGGCCAACAATCTTCGTCATTCATAAGAAATACGACATAAAATTACAACGGAATATTCCGTGGAGACACAGACACACAAACATATTTTGTACACAGAAAAATAATGGAAATGCCATATCGTAGGATCGTGTGCTCTGCAATCGAATTCATCAATGAGTCAGGTAATATGCAAATAAATGCAATTCTTTGAATTGTGAGTCAGTCTTGAATTGGATTTGAATTCGATGTGAAGAAGTGCCAATAATGGCCAATTTACTGTTCAGGTGTACTCTAATAATAGCTCAATGTAACGAACAGGATGTAGCCAAGTTTGTGCAATGCTGTATCAGAGATGCAAAGGCGAGGAAATTGTGGCACGATCCAATCAATTCAATTGATTCCACTAATGGAGATACTTAATATACATTTCTTCATAAGTCATCGATCTAATTATTGAATATGGATACTGTGTAGATAATGCGATGAAGAGCAGATAGATTGATTGATTGGAGAAAATCTTATTTATTTATTTGTGCACTCTTTTTGCTTTTGGTGTGCCTAATCTTTTCCATGTTGTCATTGGCTGTTTAAATTGATGGCATCTCTATCCATCAGAAGAAATGTAGCAATAAGGTGCGATGCATTTGGGACATGAACATTACGAGCTACTGCTTGGGGTCCATCACAAAAGAAATATCTAGAGAAATAAATGTGGAATATTGGAACACGAACGAATAAATAACTATTGCGTCAGTTAAATTGGAGAGGACGAGTCGTAGGGACCGTTGTAGAAAGGGAAAAGAAAACTTTGGGGTAAAATTCTCTTTGAAATGTGAATAAATGCGAATAAATGCGAATAAATGCAAAGGAACAATTTATAATTAATTACTACATATTAAGTAGTGTCTGTAGGTAATACGATGTTGGTGTCCAGTGTGATAGATATTAATTTTTTTCAGTGTTGAGCCACGGAAAATTATCCTTGTGCATCCCTGACCTGCTAATCCAATTTTTTCCATCAGGATACTTTCAACTTCAGTTCAGTGCAATAAAAGTGGAGAGCAGACGGAATTTGATTCCAAGATAATATAAAGGCGAATACGCGTACTTTTGCTTATTTCTTTGTTGTGAGTGCGAATGTTCAGATATGTATGCACATCATTTTACTATCATCACAATGAGAGCTCAGTCGTGGAAAACAAAAAGGGACGGCTCGCATGAAAAACCACAAGACAATAATATTAATTAAAGCCTAAAGTACACTACTAACGTTATAAATCTCACGTCAGTTTCTATAAACTCTACAGCTTGGCCACTAAACGCTAAACGTCAATCATTAAAAAATTCGCGTTTTCTGGAATTTAATTACCACGTCAATTTATTCAATTATTTATTATTGGCTTCAAATCTTGTTTGTACAGGAATCGTGTACATGAAATATTTATTGGTATTACATACACAACGGTTGTAAAATGTAATTCAGCTGCTTCATCAACCAACATCTTTCCAAGGCAATTAATTACTCGTTGTTATTTATTTATAGACAAGCGGACAATTAGAACGTTGCAGAGAGGAAGCCTATCAATCAGTGTAACACT